>JARBWK010000097.1:0-77406 GCA_030556195.1 Anolis apletophallus | reverse complement strand
GGGTTGGCGACGGCGAACCAAATGAACAGAAAAGAAAATGAGAAGAATAGAGCCATTAAAAATGAATTCCCATACTCTTATTACCAGCCTATATATCTCTCTTGGAGGTGTGCATAATTTAGTTTTTATTACTCTGTTATTCGTATTATTTTTATTACATTTATAATTATTATTACATTTAGGTTATTTTAATCTATTATTATCAAGATATGTATTATTTTACTCTATTACTATTACATTTATTATTTTACTCTATTATTATTTTTATTTTTATTGTTACATTTATTATTTTACTCTATTGTTATTGTTATTTTTGTTATTACATGTATTATTTTACTCTATTATTCCATTTACTATTTTACTCTATTATTATTGTTATTTTTATTATTACATTTATTATTTTACTCTATTGTTATTGCTATTTTTGTTATTACATGCATTATTTTACTCTATTATTACTACATTTATTACTTTACTCTATTTATTATTGTTGTTATTATATTTATTATTTTACTCTATTATTGTTATTTTTATTATTACATTTATTATTTTACTCTATTATTATTGTTATTTTTATTATTGCATTTATTATTTTACTCTAATATTATTGTTGTTTTTATTATTACATTTATTATTTTACTCTAATATTATTATTTTTATTGTTACATTTATTATTTTAATCTATTGTTATTGTTATTTTTATTACATTTATTATTTTACTCTATTTATTATTGTTATGATATTTATTATTTTACTCTAATATTTTTGTTATTTTTGTTTTTACATTTGTTATTTTACTCTAATATTATTGTTATTATTAAAGTTATTATTTTACTGTATTATTGTTGTTATTTTTATTATTACATTTATTATTTTACTCTATTATTGTTGTTATTTTTATTATTACATTTATTATTTTACTCTATTACTGTTATTTTTATTATTACATTTATTATTTTACTCTAATATTTTTGTTATTTTTGTTTTTACATTTGTTATTTTACTAATATTATTGTTATTATTACATTTATTATTTTACTCTATTATTGTTGTTATTTTTTATTATTACATTTATTATTTTACTCTATTACTGTTATTTTTATTATTACATTTATTATTTTACTCTAATATTATTTTTATTTTATTATTATTACATTTATTATTTTACTCTATTATTATTATTTGAAGGATACATAAGCACATTTCCCACTCTCGGCTTATACTCGAGTCAATACGTTTTCCCAGTTTTTTTCTGGTCAAATTAGGTGTCTCGGCTTATATTTGGGTCGGCTTATACTCGAGTATATAGGGTATATTTTCCTACGTAACGGAACAAGCAACAGCTCCATTGCTTTGGGCAGTGAATCTTCATTGGCTTTTATGAGCACAGCTCTGGATTTTGCAAGAGTTAACCATGGTGTTCAAACTACATCCATGGAATTGGTTCAGCACCATGGATAGCTCCCATCCAACCCAGTATGGAATCCCCATGCCAAAGCAACACAGCCACCACTTTTAAGGAAAGTACTAAACTATGTAGTATCTTCTAGGCTTCGTTGATCCCAAAAAAATCATGGTTCTAAAATTCAATTGGGGAGGGGGGATTTTTTTATTATTAGTAATAGAAATACTTACCAAAAAAATTCCAAAAATTTCTGAAATGTGACGTAATTAATAACGAAATTTGTTATTAGTTTTTATTTCAGCACATGCGCACAGCAGGAAAATACTACAGGGCTGACATCACAGGCAAATCAAGGGGGAAACATTTGCCTTCACTTCTGGAGTGCAATTGACTGGAGCTGAAGATTTATAGCATACTAGCTGTACCCGGCACGCGTTGCTGTGCCCTTTTTAGGAGATGCGAGAAAGTTCAATCATCCACGGTGTGCCCTCCTCTAAACTGCAGTTGGATGGAGTGTGGGTCATGGGGGGCATGGTGTGCCAAGTTGGGTCTTTATTGGTCTTGGTTCTGGGCCACAGTTGTCTGTGGGGAATGATGGGTTTTGAAGTACTACAAATCCCATTTTCCATGGTGGTACTTCAAGTCCCATCATGCATGGTCGGGGCTCTGTGTGCCAAGGTAGGTTACTGTAAATTCAGGCCATACACAATGTCCCATGAGCTGAGGCCTAGTTAGGAACAGCAAGTTAATGAAGCCTTACTGTCAATTCAGGCCATACACAATGTCCAATGAGCTGAGGCCTAGTCGGGAGAATCAAGTTAATGAAGCCTTACTGCCAATTCAGAGCGTAAACAGCTTCCCAGTAAGTGAGGGCTAGTTAGGGAAATCAAGTTAATGAAGTCTTACTGTCAATTTAGAGCGTAAACAGCTTCCCAGTAAGTGAGGGCTAGTTAGGGAAATCTAGTTAATGAAGCCTTACTGTCAATTTTGGGCGTGGTCTGTGATTTGTAGGGGTGTAAATTTTCGGTTGGAAGTGATTTGGGTGTTTGTGTTGGGGATTGGCTCAGGCCTTTTCCTTATTCTGTTTTGGCAGTTTATTATGGATCGGAATTTTCATGTTGGCTGGCCAGTGCAGCAGTTATGCAAATCCGCCCTTATTGGCAGCCAATCATGTTGTTCAGAATGTAGAGGCTGGGTGAGTCTTTGGCTGCCCCGGAGGATGCTGGGAAATGTAGTTTTATTTTTTACTCATTGTTTTGGGGGCCTTTTTAGGTTTTGGGGGGGAAGTTTCTTTGCTACAAACGTACCTTGCTTGAGGCCTATTTCTGTTGGCAAGTATTGTGTTTCTGCGTTGTATGGTTTCTTTGTTTGAGGTATACATCACATGACGTGAACCCATTTATATAATAGATAGAAATGGTACCACCAACTTATACAGTATGAGGTTCTTGTAACAGGAGTATATCAACCTTCTCCAAAATTAATTTTTAGGGTGACTTACAGAGTATCACAGAGCTGTGCCTTTCCTTCCTGGCAGAAGGGGCTTGGACTGGATGCCCTTTGGGGGTCCCTCCTATGCCTTGGATTCTGTGGCATGGTGATGACAATGATGAAGTGGGCTGGGTGGCCACCTGTGGGGAGGGCTTTGCTTGTGCCTTCCTACATCAAATCAGAAGGGGTTGGGCTGGGTGCCCAACTCTAGGAGTCTATTATTATTATTGGGCAGGGGCTGGATGGCCATCTGTGGGGAGGGATCAAGCTGTGCCTTTCCTTCCTGGCAGAAGGGGCTTGGACTTGGTCGGAGAAAAAGCGCGCGAAGGCTGTTTTTTCCTTCAGTCCTCCAGGTGCTCTAGGAGTCCCGGTTCTTCTCTATGGTTTCCCCTTTCTTCTGTGGTTTCCCCTTCTTCACTCTGTGGTCTTGTCACTCCCTCCTCCTCTTTTTCAGCCTTTATTCTCTGCTTCTCCTTTCCTTCCCCCGATTTTATTTATTATTTATTATTTATTATTTCGCATTTGTCTGTGTCCCCCAACGGCTCGGGCGACTTACAACAGTTCAGTAAAATACAATTGTCAGATAACTCATAAGCCACAGTAATACCATTAAGATGGAATTACAATTAGAACAGTTGAAGCAACAAATGGAGTCGCAGTGGGCTGACAGCCAGGCGGTGCGAGCTACAGTCTAGCTAACTCCGAAGGCTTGTTGGAACAGCAATGTCTTGACTGCTCTCCTGAACGGGAGGAGGCCCTGGGTGGCACGGATGCCGGCGGGCAGTGCGTTCCACAGGGTAGGGGCTGCGACAGAGAAAGCCCGGCGGCGGGTTGCGGACAGATGGTAGGTCCTCACATTTGGGATGACCAGGAGGTTTAGCTCTTCGGAGCGCAGTGATCTGGTGGGATGGTATGGGACAAGGCGGTCCCGCAGGCACACTGGCCCCAGACCATGTAAGGCCTTAAAAGTCAGGACTAACCCTTTGAAGGCAATCCGGCATTCAATTGGGAGCCAGTGCAGTTCGCGCAGGATTGGCGTGATGTGGTGGCCAAGCGGGACCCCCGCCAGGAGTCGCGCTGCAGCGTTCTGCACCAGCTTGAGTCTCCGGATTACCGACAGAGGAAGGCCAATGTAAAGAGCGTTACAGTAGTCCAGCCTCGAGATGACCGTGGCTTGGACCACTGTGGCTAAGTCGCGCCGGACAAGTAGGGGGCCAGCTTCCTCGCCTGGCGAAGATGGAAAAATGCTACCCTGCTGACGCTGGAGACGTGGGCCTCCATCGACAACAGGGGGTCCAAGGTTACTCCTAAGCTCTTAACAGAGGGCGACGGACATAATGTCACCCCGTCCAGGGTTGGAAGCTGAACATCCCTACAGCCCGGAGGACCCAGCCACAGGATCTCCGTCTTTGCCGGATTCACCTTCAACCTACTGGCTCGTAGCCATCCAGTGACGGCCTCAAGGCAACGATGGAAATTATTGGGTACGGATTCGAGGCTGCCCTCCATCTTCAAGATAAGCTGGGTGTCATCAGCATACTGATGGCACACCAGCCCAAAACTACGCACCAGCTGGGCAAGTGGTCGCATATAGATGTTAAATAAGAGGGGAGAGAGAATAGCCCCTGAGGAACCCCGCAAAGAAGCGGGAACCCCGGAGACATCCTTGCCCCTCCTCACTCGTTGTAGCCGGTTCCGGAGGAAGGAGGTCACCCAATAAGGGCTGCCCCTAACTCCGGCCCTGGCAAGGCGGTGAGTCAAGAGATCATAATCGACAGTATCAAACACCGCTGTGAGGTCCAATAACACAAGCAGCGTCGATCCGCCCTGATCCAGCTGGCAGCGCAACTCATCCGAGATGGAGACCAGGACCGTCTCCATCCCATGCCCCGGACGGAAGCCGGACTGGAAGGGGTCTAGCCAAGCTGCGTCATCTAGGAAGGACTGCAACTGCTCAATTGCCGCCTTCTCAATTACCTTGCCCAGGAACGATAAATTCGAAACCGGGCGGTAGTTGGAGGGGACCGTTGGATCTAATCAACAATGGAGAGACCACCGCCTCTTTTAAACCCTCTGGAAATACTCCCTGGGCTAGGGAAGTATTAATTATATTCAACAGAGGGTCTCGTAATCCCTGGATTTTCTGGATGTTTAAAGTGCTTTTTTCCCCTTCAGTCCTCCAGGTGCTCTAGGACCCTCATTTTTTGTCTATGGTTCCCCTTGCTTCTTCACTTCCTCCAGGAAGGCCTTTGACTGTAATTATCGTCCGACCAGGCAAAGGGCCCTGATATGTCTGTAAGTACCCTGGAAAGCTATTTTGGAGGAGATAAATATTCCCTTTAGAATAACTGAGAGGGGAGATACGATCTAATTACAATAATTAAGAAAGTTGGCGGCCCCCAAGTTCGGTAAAGAAATTACACTTCCGGGTTGGAGCACATGGTTCAAAAAACACTTAAATTAACTTTTTATACGAATTTAATCCAATTTCAAATAATTTTTAATCCGCAGAGACCAACCCTAGTATTTTCTGCAATCAATTCTGCCATGATGTATCCCAACCTTGAGTAACATCTCCGTGTAAGAAAGAAATACACGACTAGGAGAATTGCGTCTATCCAAACCGGTCAGCAGAACAGAACGTGCATCCGGAGCGCTTCCAATATAGTGAGCCAAAAGGAGGGGACATGGCAACCGCCGCCACAAACCAGGTCACCAACCCAAGATGTTTTGCGCAGCAGTATTCCAACCGCATATTAAATATTAAACAACGAAGATGCCCTCCACTTTGGGTAATTAAAACTACTATTTCATATTTCACACTGTGCGACGGAGAGGTCGCGGCGTGATTCTGTAAGGTCTCGTGGCTCTCGTGTTTGCAAAGTGCATGGGAAGAAGGAAGGAAGGAAGGAAGGAGGGAAGGAAGGAGGAAGGGGAGGGAGGGGAGGGAAGGGAAGAAGGAAGGAAGGAGGGAAGGAAGGAGGGAAGGAAGGAGAGAAGGGAGGAGGGAGGGAAGGAGAGGAGGGAGAGAGGGAGGGAGGGAGGGAAGGGAAGAAGGAAGGAAGGAAGGAAGGAGGGAAGGAAGAAGGGAGGAGGGAGGGAAGGAGAGGAGGGAGGGAGGGAAGGGAAGAAGGAAGGAAGGAGGGAAGGAAGGAGGGAAGGAAGGAGAGAAGGGAGGAGGGAGGGAAGGAGAGGAGGGAGAGAGGGAGGGAGGGAGGGAAGGGAAGAAGGAAGGAAGGAAGGAAGGAAGGAGGGAAGGAAGAAGGGAGGAGGGAGGGAAGGAGAGGAGGGAGGGAGGGAAGGGAAGAAGGAAGGAAGGAGTTAAGGAAGAAAGGAGAGAAGGAGAGAAGGAAGAAGGGAGGGAGGGAAGGAGAGGAGGGAGGAAGGGAAGGAAGGAGAGAAGGAAGAAGGGAGGGAGGAGAGGGAGGGGAAAAGGAGGGAAAGAGATAAGGAAAGAAGGAAGGAATGAGAGAGGAAGGAAAGAGAGAAGGAAGGAAGGTGGGAGGGAGGGAGGAAAGGAGGGAGAGAAGGAAGAAGGGAGGGAAGGAAGGAGAGGAGGGAGGAAGGAAGGGGAGAAGGAAGGAAGAAAGGAAGGAAGGAGAGAAGGAAGAAGGGAGGGAGGGAAGGAAGGAGGAAGGAGAGAAGGAAGGAGGGAGAGAAGGAAGAAGGGAGGGAGAGGGGGAAGGAAGGAGAGAAGGAAGGAAGGAAGAAGAGAAGTAAAAAGGGAGGGAGGGAAGGAGGGAGAGAGGAGAGAAGGAAGGAGAGGAGGGAGGGTGGGAAGGAGAGAAGGAAGGAAGGAGAGAAGGAAGGAAGGAGAGAAGGAAGAAGGGAGGGAAGGAAGGAAGGAAGGAAGGAAGAAGGGAGGGAAGGAAGGAAGGATGTGGCAACCCACACCGAGCTTGGAGAAGAGGCGTGTAAGAAATAATTAGTATCTATCTATACCCATAATATATATTGGGGGGGGGAGAGTTCCCTCACTTATCGCGGGGGTTACCTTCCAGGACCTTCCGCAATAAACTTCATTATTATTTCATTATTGGTGATTTTTAAGACAGAACCAATTAGGAACTGCCATTTATCATGAAGTTCTGAAAGTTTTGTTAGAGTTCTGAGATGTTCACCACCAGAACTTTAGCAACACTGTAGAAGCAAAGCACCAGCGCCACCTAGTGTTCACCACCAGAACTTTAGCAACGCCGTAGAAGCAAAGCACCAGCGCCACCTAGTGTTCACCACCAGAACATTAGCAACACTGTAGAAGCAAAGCACCAGCGCCACCTAGTGTTCACCACCAGAACTTTAGCAACGCGGTAGAAGCAAAGCACCAGCGCCACCTAGTGTTCACCACCAGAACTTTAGCAACACTGTAGAAGCAAAGCACCAGCGCCACCTAGTGTTCACCACCAGAACTTTAGCAACACTGTAGAAGCAAAGCACCAGCACCACCTAGTGTTCACCACCAGAACTTTAGCAACATGGGAGAAGCAAAGCACCAGCGCCACCTAGTGTTCACCACCAGAACTTTAGTTTTGTAAGTATTTTAGAACTATTTAGAACCATGATTGCCCAGGCCTAATAAATACGCACACAACTGCAGTATTCTAGATGTATGGTCCATCTAAGTTGTGCAGAAACAAAGAAGCTTTGTGGAAACAAAGATGACCTCGTCCACCTTCCATTTGTACCATCATTAAACACCTCCGGCCATTGGGATGAGTCTCCTAAGATGTGTTTCAAACATTATCAGCCCACCATTTGGAAAATAGACTTAATATGCCATTCCCTAGCCTTGCAACCTTGAGCCGACTGGACCTGCCTGGCTGCTGGAATGGATATTTAGCCCTGTGTGCTTAGTGTGCTGATACAGGCAGGTCGCACAAGACCAAAATGAGATACCGCAGGAACTTCTCTTCCCGTGCGACCGCAATGATCCAGCGATTTTGTCATTAAATGAAGTCGGCACATTAGGGAGGTGTGCTGGAATGCTACAGATATTGGTTAGATTGATGTGGTGACAGAAGGGTCAGGCCGAAAGGGCCTTCGCTGCCTTAGATTGGAGCGCCACCTGCTGTGTAGGCTCTGAAATGTCGAGACTTCTCAACCATTTGATGCTTTGGAGTTAGTCCCCGTAAGGCAGTGTTTCCCAACCTTTTTTGAGCCGCGGCACATTTTTTCCTTTTACCAAATCCTGGGGCGCACCACCAACCAAAATGACACAAAATGACACTCAAACACAGTCATACATATAGTTAGTATGTTTTTAAATGTATTTATACACTCAGTGTGAAACCTGGGCCTGTTTCGATGAACACAACATAGATATCCTGGCAGGAATGGCAGAAAGACACACACTTCCCACACAGAACTCCCAAAGAGAAAATACTATAAGGGTTTGGTGGGCACTGACCTTGAGTTTTGGAGTTGTAGTTCACCTATATCCAGAGAGCACTGTGGACTCAAACAGTGTTGGATCAGGACCAAACTTGGCATGAATACTCAATATGCCCAAATGTGAACAGAGATGGAGTTACATTTGGCATTTGGGAATTACAGTTTCTGGGATTTATAGTTAACACACAATCAAAGAGCATCCTGAGCTCTTGCAACAATGGAATTGAACTAAACTTGGCATATTGAACTCTCATTACCAACAGAAAGTACTGAAAGGGTTCCAATTTCCCACGGCACACCTGATGATTGCTCACGGCACACTAGTGTGCCACGGCACACTGGTTGGGAAACACAGCCGTAAGGTATTGTTGCTTGTTGGAATTTCGGATTTTCTGTATTTTGCTATCCCTATATTTTATCCTAGAGCAGCGGTTCCCAAACGTTTTTGGCCTACCACCCCCTTTCCAGAAAAAAATTTACTCACCGCCCCCCTAGAAATTAATTTTTTTAAAAAAATGTAATTGCAATTAAACAGAAAGATATATGTATTAAAGCAGCGGTTCTCAACCTTTCTAATGCCGTGACCCCTAAATAAGGTTCCTCATGTTGTGGTGACCCCCAACCATATTTTCGTTGCTACTTCATAAATACTTTTGCTACTCTTACGAATTCTAATGCAAATATCTAATATGCAGGATGTATTTTCATTGTTGCAAATCTATCTATCTATCTATAGATATAATAAAAGTCACTGTTTGCGGTGGAATATGTGCCAGCGTTCTGATTGGCTCCCGGCCTCTACATTCTGACAACATGATTGGTTGCCAGTGAGGGAGTATTTGCATAACCCCTCTACTGGCCAGCCAACACGAACATTCCGACCCTCTAAACTGGCAGAGGAGGATAAGGCAAAGGCCTGAGGCAGTCGCCAACACGAACATTCCGACCCTCTAAACTGGCAGAGGGGATAAGGCAAAGGCCTGAGGCAGTCGCCAACACGAACATTCCGACCCTCTAAACTGGCAGAGGAGGATAAGGCAAAGGCCTGAGGCAGTCACCAACACGAACATTCCGACCCTCTAAACTGGCAGAGGGGGATAAGGCAAAGGCCTGAGGCAGTCACCAACACGAGCATTCCGACCCTCTAAACTGGCAGAGGGGGAAAAGGCAAAGGCCTGAGGCAGTCACCAACACGAACATTCAGACGCTCTCAATAGGCAGAGGAGGATAAGGCAAAGGCCTGAGGCAGTCACCAACACGAGCATTCCGACCCTCTAAACTGGCAGAGGAGGATAAGGCAAAGGCCTGAGGCAGTCACCAACACGAACATTCTGACGCTCTCAATTGGCAGAGGAGGATAAGGCAAAGGCCTGAGGCCGTCGCCAGAGGAGGATAAGGCAAAGGCCTGACATTCACCAACACGCTCTCAACTGGCAGAGGGGATAAGGCAAAGGCCTGAGGCAGTCGCCAACACGAACATTCCGACGCTCTAAACTGGCACAGGAGGATAAGGCAGAGGAGGATAAGGCAAAGGCCTGAGGCAGTCACCAACACGAACATTCCGACGCTCTAAATTGGCAGAGGAGGATAAGGCAAAGGCCTGAGGCAGTCACCAACACGAGCATTCCGACCCTCTAAACTGGCAGAGGGGGATAAGGCAAAGGCCTGAGGCAGTCACCAACACGAGCATTCCGACCTCTAAACTGGCAGAGGGGGATAAGGCAAAGGCCTGAGGCAGTCACCAACACGAACATTCTGACGCTCTCAATTGGCAGAGGAGGATAAGGCAAAGGCCTGAGGCAGTCACCAACACGAACATTCCGACCCTCTAAACTGGCAGAGGAGGATAAGGCAAAGGCCTGAGGCAGTCACCAACACGAGCATTCCGACCCTCTAAACTGGCAGAGGAGGATAAGGCAAAGGCCTGAGGCAGTCACCAACACGAGCATTCCGACCCTCTAAACTGGCAGAGGAGGATAAGGCAAAGGCCTGAGGCAGTCGCCAACACGAGCATTCCGACCCTCTAAACTGGCAGAGGAGGATAAGGCAAAGGCCTGAGGCAGTCGCCAACACGAGCATTCCGACCCTCTAAACTGGCAGAGGAGGATAAGGCAAAGGCCTGAGGCAGTCTCCAACATGAACATTCTGACGCTCTCAATTGGCAGAGGAGGATAAGGCAAAGGCCTGAGGCAGTCGCCAACACGAACATTCCGACGCTCTAAACTGGCAGAGGAGGATAAGGCAAAGGCCTGAGGCAGTCGCCAACACGAACATTCCGACCCTCTAAACTGGCAGAGGAGGATAAGGCAAAGGCCTGAGGCAGTCGCCAACACGAGCATTCCGACCCTCTAAACTGGCAGAGGGGATAAGGCAAAGGCCTGAGGCAGTCGCCAACACGAGCATTCCGACCCTCTAAACTGGCAGAGGGGGATAAGGCAAAGGCCTGAGGCAGTCGCCAACACGAACATTCCGACGCTCTCAATTGGCAGAGGGGGATAAGGCAAAGGCCTGAGGCAGTCGCCAACACGAACATTCCGATGCTCTAAAGTGGCAGAGGGGGTAAGGAAAAGGCCTGAGGCAGTCAGGCATCGTGGGAGTTTCAGGCCAAAACACTTTGCGACCCCTTTGCGACCTCAAACAATGAGAGAACAAGACCAAACTTGGCACACAGAACCCTCAAGACCCACTATACATCCTGGTGCAGTTTGAGGGAGGATGGACCATGGATAACGGGACTTGCAGTACTTTAATTCACTTGCTTTGTAGTACCTTCACCCGATTCATTTCCCACAGAACATTGAAGCCCCTACAAATCACAGACCAAGCCCAATCTTGGCACACAGAGTACCCATGACCCACTCTACATCCTGCTGCAATTTTGAGTGGGACGGACCATGGATGATAGGACTTGAAGTACCTTCACTCACTTTCTGAGACCACTGCGACCCTCATCCAATTACCAAAAAAGAACAAACTAGGCACACAGAGCCTCCATGACCCACTTTACATCCTGGTGCAGCTTGGAGGAGGGCAGACCATGCATGATGGGACTTGAAGTACCTTCACTCACTTTCCAAAACTGCTGGAAACCTAATCCAATGACTGATCAAGACCAAACCTGACACACAGAGCCATCGTGACCCACTCTACATCCTGGTGCCGTTTGAAGGAGGATGGACCATGGATGATGGGACTTGAAGTACTTTCACTAATTTCCTGAGACCACTGCAAGCCACGTAAACATCTCATAACGACCACCCTTGGCACACTATGCCTGTCTGAAATAACCCGAGCAGGGCCGGGTCCCCAAGCTAGTTGAACATAATTAAAGCATAGTGATTAATCACAAAAACAATATGTTTGGGGGAGTATGGACACCGGATGATGGGATTTGCAGTACCTTCAGTCGATTCAGCTCTGACTTCCACAGACCACTGAGACCCCCACAAACTACAGAACTGGACCAAACTTGGCACAGAGAACCTGATAACGAACAGAATTTTGGGGGCCTTGCCATGAAGACAGGCCAGTTTAGACGCACCAAAGAGGGCCCATGTTGAAACCTGGTGAGGAAGGAAGCAACCAATCCCATTTTTCTCTAATATGTCTTTATTTAAACAGATCTCACCAAAGCCTGAAGAGGGTGCCATTGAGGTTTTTTATTCAGTCCAGCTGGAAGGGATCAAAGCCGCAATCATTCTCCCATGCTGCAATGCTGCTACATTGGTGAACATCCCTTTTTATAGGGTTACAGATTTGAATTTCCCTCTTCCCACCCCCACTGCTGATTGGCAGATGTCATGACTTGCAGGCGGGGCACAGGCCAGGGCCGTAGCCAGGATTTTGGTTCAGGGGGGCTGAGTTTGGTTGGGGGCTGAGACTGGGTGGAAGAGGGTCTACCCTAGCAAACCTTTGTATTGTTATCCCAATAACCCCATTAATGTGGGATATAATGAGCATGGTGATCAGATCATGATATGAATAAACATAACAGTTTAAATAATGTACCAGTAAGGCCTTTTCGCAGACCACCCTGAGAATCTGGGGGGGGGGGGCTGAAGCCCCCTTAGCCCCCCGGCTACATGCCTGGCACAGGCGGTCCCTGTGCATGGCCCCAGCCAATGAGGGCGAAGAAGGAGGAATAATGAGAGAAGGGGTGGTCCTGAGTGTGCCATGAGGCTGGGCTTCAGCCCAAACCAGTTTTTCTGAGTTGCAGACAAAGGCCTTATAATCTGTGATTTCCTGTTGGCCAACCAAGACCCAAAATCCTTTTGTGTGAGTTTCAGTAAATTGGAGGGTAAACAAAGAGCCTAGGGTGCAAGATAAGGTCTTTTCCCTTATTCTCTTCCTTCCTGAGGTAAGAAGGGAGATATCAAAAAGGTGCAATATTGACTGGATGGTTGGGGCAATGATAATTATTTTGAGGGGCAAATGAATGTATGGTTAATGAGTCACAGGTCAGGACTCCAGCTGGGAAACCTTGCGAATGTGGCTTTTTAAAGTGGCGATCCCAATATTTTCACTATATTACAGACATGAAAAACACATAAGGAAAGATCAGGGGTCATGTAGGGAGAGCACACCACCTTTGATCATCCCTCCCTTCAACCCCACCCCCAGACCAAAGGGATATAAAGTTTATTACATTCATGAGATCAGTCCATAAGATCTTGAAAAAGGGAAAGAAAAGTCCTTAGCAAGTCTGCATGCTGCAGGGAAGTGTCCTGGGTGAAACTATGAATCCCTTGGTTCCAGGGCCGTAGCCAGGATTTTGGTTCCGGGGGCTGAGTTTGGTTCGGGGCTGAGACTGGGTGGAAGAGGGTCTACCCTAGCAAACCTTTTGTATTGTTATCCCAATAACCCCATTAATGTGGGATATAATGAGCATGGTGATCAGATCATGATATGAATAAACATAACAGTTTAAATAATACGAACATAAGAACATAAGAAGAGCCATGCTGAATCGGACCCCAGCCCATCTAGTCCAGCATTCTGCATCACACAGTGGCCCACCAGTTGTACACGGGGATCTCGAGCAGAAGGGAGGGCAAAACCCTGACCTGCTCCCGACCCCCCACAACCAGTACCCGGGGAAATCCTGCCTACCTCAACCAAACTCCGAGGTGGCACTTGAATGTCCTTTTCAGTAACTACCGATACACTTGGTATCCATGAATCTGTCTAATCCTGCCTTGAAGCTTGTCCAGGCTGACCGCTGTCACAACCTCCTCTGGAAGTGAGTTCCATAACCCAATGACCCTCTGGGTGAAGAAATATTTCCCTTTATTAGTCCTAATTTTCCTACCTTGGAGCTTCAGGAGTGCCCTCTAGTCCTAGTGTTTTGTGACAAAGAAAACAGTTTTTCTTTATTCACCTTTTCTATCCCATGCATGATTTTATACACTTCGATCAAGTCACCTCTTAGACGCCGTCTTTCAAGGCTGAAAAGACCAAGGCGTTGCAACCTGGTTTCATAAGGGAGCCGCTCCATCCCTTGGATCATTCTTGTTGCCCTTTTCTGTACCTTTTCCAGTTCCGTTATATCCTTCTTAAGGTGCAAAGACCAGAATTGTACACAGTACTCCAGATGTGGCCTCACCATAGATTTGTAGAGAGGCAATACAACATTTGCCGACCTATTTTCGATTCCCTTCCTGATCATGCCAAGCATAGAATTTGCTTTTTTCACTGCTGCTGCGCTGGGTTGACATCTTCATTGAGCTGTCCACCAAAACCCCAAGATCCCTTTCCTGGTTTGTCTCGGAAAGCTTTGACCCCATCCATTGGTAGGTGTAGTTGGGGTTCTTTGCCCCGATGTGCATGACTTTACACTTGTTTAGGTTAAAATGCATTTGCCACTTTGTTGCCCATTCACTCAATTTCGAGAGATCTTTCTGGAGCTCTTTACAGTCAGTTTCATTTTTAACTACCCTGAACAATTTAGTGTCGTCTGCAAACTTTGCTACCTCACAATTCACTCCTACATCCAGATCATTAATGAATAAATTAAAAAGGAACGGACCCAAAACTGAACCTTGGGGTACGCCACTTCTCACCTCTTTCCACCCAGAGAAATGTCCGTTTATTACCACCCTTTGTTTCCTACAGTTTAGCCAGGTTCCCATCCAGGACAAGACCTGTCCCCTGATTCCATGGCTGAAGAGCTTATTCAGGAGCCTTTGGTGAGGGACTTTGTCAAAAGCCTTTTGAAAGTCAAGGTAAACAATATCGACTGGGTCCCCTTTATCTATGTGTTTATTTACACCCTCAAAGAATTCTAACAAGTTAGTAAGACATGATTTGCCTTTGCAGAAACCATGTTGATTTTCCTTCAGCAATGCCTGTTCTTCTATGTGCTTGGTAATTTTTTCTTTAATAATGGTTTCCATCACTTTGCCTGGAACTGAGGTTAGACTGACGGGCCTATAATTTCCTGGATCACCCCTGGATCCTTTCTTGAAGATCGGAGTTACATTTGCCTCCCTCCAGTCCTCGGGTACAGTGCCTGATCTTATATATTTTGGCTAGAATTTAAGCAATTTCACACTTGAGTTCCTTAAGAACTCTGGGGTGGATGCCATCTGGCCCTGGTGATTTGTTGACATTTAGTTTAGTAAGGCATGTGAGAACATCTTCCTTGTTTATCTCTATCTGGTTTAATTCATTTAATTCCCTCCCTGAAAAAACTGACTCAGCTGCAGGCATATGTTGTCTGTCCTCCTGTGTGAAAACGGAGGCAAAGAAGTCGTTTAACCGCTCAGCAATCTCCTTGTCTTCACTTATTGTCCCTTTCTTACCATTTTTGTCAAGTGGCCCAACTGCTTTTTCAAGTGGCCCAACTATATGTATTACTGTGTTAGAGTGTCATTTTGGTTGGTGGTGTGCCCCAAGATTTTGTAAGTGTAAAAAATGTGCTGCGGCTCAAAAAAAACTGAGAACCCAAACAACTATGGATCTGGAGCAAACTTGGCACAAATACTCAATATGCCCAAATTTGAACACTGGTGGAGTTTTGAGAAAATCGCCCTTCTCATTTGGGAGTCGTAGTTGCTGGGATTTATGGTTTACCTACAATCAAAGAGCATTTTGAATTCCATCAACAATGGAATTGAGCCAAACTTGGCACACAGAACCCCCATGACCAATGGAAAATGCTGGAGGGGTTTGGCATGAATGGTCTCCGCCGGGGAAGGCCGTACTTTCTTCCGCGGTGGTGGACGCGGAGGCCTTTGCACTGCAGTCTTCGCACCCACTGTCATGATCTCGGCCACCCATTTTGCCATCGTGTTCATTAACCTCCCAGATCCATCTCGCGCGTCTGCTGCTCGGCCTGAGTCAGCAAGACGGTTCTTGTGCGGCTGCGATTGATCAAAAATTCTAAGAATTCTTGCCTGACTTCACAGAGGCCTCGCTTACAGTGGCGTGTTCGCTTGCAGGCCGTGTCATGAACAAGCTGTTCAGAAGCCTCGCTTTGCCTGGGGAGGAAGGAGGAGCCTTGCATCTGGACGAAGCCGTCCTCACGCACAGGTGAACCCACACTCTCAACTCTGTGCCGGATCCCACCAAAGCCGAATACAGGTCAAAGGCTGCTTTTGAACTCTCTCGAAGCACAACCCTTTGACATTCCTGCCACTTCAGCACATTCTTTAAATAATACTGAGCCCCCCACTTAGGAAGCGGCAGGCTACTGTGTTCATCACGTAACGTAGTGTAGGGTAGAGATGCAAGGGGCGTTCATTAATCTTCGGCGTCGAGTATTTATGTCACAGCGGATAGGCAACAGAAATATAGAAGTTTAATTCCCCATCGGCCCAAAAACTCCAGTCTCTGTTCGAGTGAATAATGAAACTCTCATTCAATTCACAAGGTAAATATATAACTTTGTATTGAATTGTATTTAACAATAACTGGCAAAACATCGAAAAACAACAGCCATCACAGCTACCTTTCTAAACATCCTTTCCTCACAGATATTGAATCCCAACTGTCACTTTGTAACTGACATTCCTCAAGGTTCCATTTAGCAGTCTTGAGACAGCGCCATCTGGTGTCAAACATGTCACACTGCAGGTCATCTCAAACTGCGAAAATATATCTTGTGCTGACTCATGAATTGCTATTCAAAATGCAATAATCTGACAATTAAAGCTTTACCCGGACCCACTTCCTGTGGACTGAGAACAATGAGACTTATTTTATTTATTTATTTCGGGATTTTACCCCGCTCTTCTCAACCCCCAAGGGGGGGACTCAGAGCGGCTTACAGTACGGCACAATTCGATGCCCACATAATAACAATATACACCCCAAAACACTTCAACAATTAAAATACATTAAAAATACATTAAAATACAACTACATTAGCACCGTACACATTCACTCTGGATTAAAACAATGTTCAGTCCATAAAAACATTGGCCACAATCACCCGCTTTCATTAAAAACCAATCTAAAATGCTGCCTTGTGCTGGTGTACGAATGCCTGGTCCCACAGCCAGGATTTTAATTTTTTCCTGAAGGCCAGGAGGGATGTGGTGGATCGTACATCCATAGGAAGCGCATTCCACAGGCGGGGAGCCACCACCGAGAAGGCCCTATCCTCGTCCCCACCAGCCTCATCTGAGACGTGGCGGGAGCGAGAGCAGGGCCTCCCGGATGATCTTAGGTTACGGGGTGGGACGTGGCGGCGATGCGTTCGGATAAGTAAGCTGGGCCAGAACCGTATAGAGCTTTAAAGGTCAAAACCAGCACTTTGAATTGAGCCCGAATTGGACAGGCAGCCAGTGGAGCTGACACAACAGGGGTGGTATGCTCCCCTGTGTGTAGCTCCCGTTAGTAATCTGGCTGCCGCCCGCTGGACTAATTGCAATTTCTGAACTGTCTTCAAAGGCAGCCCCACGTAGAGTGCGTTGCAGTAATCTATTCGGGATGTGACCAGAGCGTGGACGACCGTAGCCAGATCAGACTTCCCAAGGTACGGGCGCAGCTGGCGCATGAGTCTTAATTGTGCAAAAGCTCCCCCGGCCACCGCTGAGACCTGGGCTTCCAGGCTCAGCGATGAATCCAGGATCACTCCCAGGCTGCGAACCTGCGTCTTCAGGGGGAGCGTGACCCCATCCAACACAGGCTGTAACCCTATGCCCTGTTCGGCCTTGCGACTGACCGGGAGGACCTCTGTCTTGTCTGGATTGAGTTTCAATGTGCTAGCCCTCATCCAGTCCGACACAGCGGCCAGGCACCGGTTCAAGGTCTGGACAGCCTCCTTGGTGACAGGTGGGAAGGAGTGACAGATCTGGACGTCATCTGCGTACAGATAACACCTTACTCGAAACTCCGAATGATCTCTCCCAGCGGTTTCATGTAGGTGTTAAATAACATCGGGGACAGGACTGAACCCTGAGGGACTCCACAGGACAACGGCTGTGGAGCCGAACAGGTGTCACCCAATGACACCTTCTGGGTACGACCTTCCAGGAAGGATTGGAGCCACTGCAGAGCAGTACCCCAAGCCCCATGTCTGCAAGGCGACCCAGAAGGATACCATGGTCAACGGTATCGAAAACCGCTGAGAGGTCCAGCAGAACCAACAGGGACACACTCCCCTGTCGAGTTCCCGGCGTAGATCATCTACCAAGGCGACCAAGGCTGTTTCAGTGCCATGTCCCGGCCTAAAGCCAGACTGTGCCGGATCCAGATAATCAGTGTCTACCAAGAACCCCTGGAGTTGCGAAGCCACCACACGTTCCATGACTTTGCCCAAATAGGGGAGATTGGAAACTGGCCGATAGTTCATTAATTGAGTGGGGTCCAGTGATGGTTTTTTCAACAGCGGTTTTATAACAGCTTGCTTTAAGCTGGCTGGAATTTTGCCCTCCTGTAAGGAGGCATTTCTGAGCCCTTCTCTCCATGGGTGCCACCTCAGGCAGGCCCGGATTACCCATAAGGCCACCCGAGGCCATGGCTTCGGGTGGCACGTTTGGGGGGGCAGCGGATCCGGACCCCCATTTTTTTAAAAAAAATCCCCAAAAAATTCACCAAAAAAAAGGGCGCCCCCTCCCTTTGCTATGTTTTAGGAGGGAGGGAGGGAGGATCGGCTCCGCTCCTTACTCCGTCCCTCCTCGCCGGATTGAAGGAAAGAGGGCGGGGCAAGGAGAAAGAGGCGCCCTCCCGCCGCGCGTCCTTTTCGGCGGGGCTGGCGCGGCACAAGGGAGGAGGGGCGGCGGAGGAAGTCCTCTCTGCCCCCTCCCGCCGCGCGTCCTGCGCGCCGCCCACCCCTTTTCGGCGGGGCTGGCGCGACTCCTCTCTGCCTCCTCCCTGGTGTGGCGTGGCGTGGCCAGGCAGGGAGGAGGAGGCGAAGCCGCGCCGCCGCCCCTCCTCCCTTGCGTGGCGTGGCGACGCAAGGGAGGAGCGGCGGTGGCACGGCTTCTCTCCGCCTCCCTGGCTTGGCGTCGCCAGGCAGGGAGGTCGTCATGGCACGCAAGGGGAGGAGGGGCGGCGGCGCTGGCTTCTCTTCCTCCCTGCCTGCCGACGCCACGCCACGCCAGGAGGGAGGCAGAGAGGAGTCGTGCCAGCCCCGCCGAAAAGGCTTGGGCAGCGCGCAGGACGCGCGCGGCGGGAGGGTGCCTCTTTCTCCTCCTGGCCCCGCCCTCCTTCCTTCAATCTGGTGAGGAGGGGCGGAGCCGGGGGGTGGGGAGGGGCGGAGGCAGACCCTTTGGCCTAGGGCGGCAAAAGGGCCTGATCCGGGCCTGACCTCAGAGTGAAGGTGAGCCCCAAAAGGAGCCCATCTGCATCCTAATTGGTTTGACCTGCAGCAGGGAGTTCCACCGTTCCTGTGCATGTGGTCTGGCATAAAAGACAAAAGGCTGGGATTTAGCATCCAAAGACCTCCAGCCATTTCTATCCAGGGGTGGTCTAAGGTAATTTTATATGGTAAGTGAACATTATTTTGCCCCCACATTATTTTGGCGCCCCCATGTAAATCAAATATACAATTATAATATCACAATACCATTAGTAGTATTATATTGTATCAATGTATATACAATATATTATAGTACATACTCATACTATATTATATCACAATTATATTATACTACATTACAATATAATTATATTATAATATATTGACATTATACTATAATATAATGTACTAATATATTATTATTATGAAATAATAAATGAAATTATTTATTTAAATAAAATTATCCTCTACTAAATATTTTCATTACTCCTATAAAACTCAAATAACCCAAAATAAAGTAAAATAAATTATTATATATTACTATTTGCCTGCGCAGTTGCGACTCTCTCTCCTTGATGCCCCCGGCCGGCGCGCATATGCGCGTGGGTAGGTGGGCGGCTTGTGGTAGGGTTCACACGTGATTGGGCCTGGCGAGGGAGTTCGCCTCAGCGCGCGGCGGCTACTTCCGGTGGCGGCTGTCAGGAGGCAATAAGTCGCCAATACCCCTTTGGCTCCCCTCCCTCTCCTTTGTCTCCGCCCCTGCCTGCCCAATTGGGTCACCGTGTTCGCGGCAGGGCGGAGACAAAGGGGGAGAGGAAGCACTCCTGCCTGCCCGATAGGAAGTGCTTCGCTTACAGGCTTCTGCGCACAGGAGCTACTGGGCATGCGTGGAGGTTTTGTATGCGCAGTTGCTCCTGCGCTCAACTTCAGCTTTGGAGCAATTGCGCCTGCGGAAAAACCTCCGTGCATGCCCAGAAGCGACGTCGGGCCTCAGGCTGTTAGGAATGGTGGGAGTTGGAGTCCAAAGCACCCAGAGGGCCGACGTTTTCCCATGCCTGTTTGAGGAACCTTAAAGTGGTGAGCCTCCTTCCAACATTGTGATTCCCGATAGAAAACAAACAACAACATAACATTGTTTGAGTCCACAGTGCTCTCTGGGTGTAGGTGAACTACAACTTCCAAACTCAAGGTCAATTCCCAAGCAAACCCTTTCAGTACTTTCTGTTGGTAATGAGAGTTCAATAGCCCAAGTTTGGTTCAATTCCATTGTTGCAAGAGTTCAGGATGCTCTTTGTTTGTGTGTTAACTATAAATCCCAGAAACAATGGAACTCCCAAATGTCAAGGTCTATTTCCCCCAAACTCCATCTGTGTTCACATTTGGGCATATTGAGTATTCATGCCAAGTTTGATCCTGATCCAACATTGTTTCAGTCCACAGTGCTCTCTGGATATAGGTGAACTACAACTCCAAAACCCAAGGTCAATGCCCACCAAACTCTTATAGTATTTTTTCTTGGTTTTGGGAGTTCTGTGTGGGAAGTTTGATTCCATTCCATCATTGGTGGAGTTCAGAATGCTCTTTGATTGCGGGTGAACTATAACTCCCAGCAACTATAACTCCCATCGAAACAGGCCCAGGTTTCACACTGAGTGTATAAATACATTTAAAACATATTAACTACTAGCTGAGGACCCGGCGGTGCCCGGGTTATTTGAGGAAGGCATTGTGTGCCAAGGTTGGTTCCTGTTAGATGTTTATGTGGCTTGCAGTGGTCTCAGGAACTTAGTGAAGGTACTGCAAGTCCCATTGGCCATGGACCATCCCCATCCAAACAGCACCAGGATGTTGAGTGGGTCATGGGGGCTGTGTGTGGCACATTTTGTCTTGATCATTCTCTGGATGAGGGTTGCAGAGGTGTCTGGAAGTGAGGGAAGGTACTGGAAGTCCCATCATCCATGGTCCCCCGTTCTCAAACTGCACCAGGATGTTGAGTGGGCCAAGGTACTGGCAAGCGGTGTGGTCTTGATCAGTCAGGATGAGGGTGGCAGCGGTCTCAGAAAGTGAGTGAAGGTACTTCAACTCCCATCATCCGTGGTCTGTCCCACTCAAAACTGCACCAGGCTGTAGAGTGGGTCATGGGTACTCCGTGTGCCAAGTTTGGGCCTGGTCCGTGATGTATAGGGGCTGCAGTGTTGTTTGGGAAGTGAATGAGGTGAAGGTACTGCAAATCCCATCATTCGTGGCCCATCCTGCCCTAAACCACACCAGGTTGTGAAGTGGGCCATTGGTCCCTTGTTTGCCATGTTTGGTCCTGATCCGTCATTGCTGTGGGGCGCAGTGGCTGACTGCCTGAGGCCTTCTGCTTTCCCTCTGAGTCACCTTAGAAGTGTCTTGGGTGAAGGTCCTGAACATTCCATTTCCAACAGAAAAAACTGTCCACTGGCTAACTTCAACTCCGGCCATTGATGCCTGCCTCGGGCCCTTCCTGTGCTGTGTTGGAATGTTGGGAGGCTGGCCAGTCACAGCATATATGCAAATAATCCGACAGTTGCAGCCAATCGAAACGCTGGCACATATTCGCTCGGTCGCACCACCCACCCACCGCCATAAACACTGACTTTTATTTATATACATAGATAGATATGTATGACTGTGTTAGAGTGTTATTTTGTTTCATTTTGGGTTAGTATTAGTATGTTTTGTGTGTGTCTGTGTCTTTCTGCCATTCCTGCCAGGTTATCTAGGTTGTGTTCATCGAAACAGGCCCAGGTTTCACACGGAGTGTATAAATACATTTAAGAACATATTAACTATATGTATGACTGTGTTAGAGTGTCGTTTTGTGTCATTTTGGGTTAGTATTAGTATGTTTTGTGTGTGTGTGTGTGTCTTTCTGCCATTCCTGCCAGGATATCTATGTTGTGTTCATCGAAACAGGCCCAGGTTTCACACTGAGTGTATAAATACATTTAGAAACATATTAACTATATGTATGACTGTGTTTGAGTGTCGTTTTGTGTCATTTTGGGTTAGTTTTATGTATTTGTGTGTGTGTGTGTGTGTGTGTGTGTGTCTTTCTGCCATTCCTGCCAGGATATCTATGTTGTGTTCATGGAAACAGGCCCAGGTTTCACACTGAGTGTATAAATACATTTAGAAACATATTAACTATATGTATGACTGTGTTTGAGTGTCGTTTTGTGTCATTTTGGGTTAGTATTAGTATGTTTTGTGTGTGTGTGTGTGTGTGTGTGTGTGTGTGTGTGTCTTTCTGCCATTCCTGCCAGGATATCTATGTTGTGTTCATGGAAACAGGCCCAGGTTTCACACTGAGTGTATAAATACATTTAGAAACATATTAACTATATGTATGACTGTGTTTTTTGAGTGTCGTTTTGTGTCATTTTATCTATGTTGGTTAGTATTTCAGTATGTTTTGTGTGTGTGTGTGTCGTTTTGTGTCATTTTGGGTGTATTAGTATTTTTGTGCCATTCCTGGCAGGATATCTATGTTGTGTTCATGGAAACAGGCCCAGGTTTCACACTGAGTGTATAAATACATTTAGAAACATATTAACTATATGTATGACTGTGTTAGAGTGTCGTTTTGTGTCATTTTGGTTTGTGGTGTGCCCCAGGATTTTGCAAATGTCAAAAGTGTGCCGCGGCGCAAAGAAAGGTTGGGAAACACTGATCTATAATATATATGTATGTACATACTGACACCTTCCTTCCAGGGTGAGAGAGCTTTGTGTCCTGGCTGTTGAAAACAAGGGCACCCCATTGCACTCACTCATTCATTCATTCATTCATCCTACAGGGTGGCAGTACCGCAGGCGACCAGTAGGGGTCCTCATCCATCTCTGAATGTGTAGCTCTACCGTGCAAGTCTGTGGCTAACTCCAAAGGCGTTCTGAGAGGCGGAAGCGGATGTGGCGGGGCTGGGAGACCGGAAGCAGGAAGAGACAGGGACTTCCGGGCCTGAGCGGTGGGCTGGTGGAGGCGAAGCCTGAGGGGCTGGCTCGCCCGCCATGTGAGCCGGGAGCGCTTCCTCGAGGGCCTGGCCTGCCAGAGAGGTGAGGGCGGGCTGGGGCTGAGGGCGGGGAGGCAGGCCGTGTAGTCCAACCCCCTGCCATGCAGGAAGGGCACCATCAAAGCACCCCCGACAGATGGCCACCCAGCCATCGTAGTAATGGTAATAGGGTTGGAAGAGACCACGTGGGCCATGTAGTCCAACCCCCCTGCCATTAAGGAAGGGCACCATCTTCCTTTCTTTCTCCCCCTTCACCCTTTCCTTCTCTCCTTTTCCCTCCCTCTCTCCCCTTCCTTCTTTCCTCCATTCTCCCTCCTTCCTTCCTTTCTTCCCCTTCACCATTTCCTCCTTCTTCTCTCCTTCCTTTTCCCTCCCTCTCTCCCCTTCCTTCTTTCCACCACTCTCCCTCTTCCTTCCTCTTCCTTCCTTCCTCTTCCTTCCTTCCTTTCTTCCCCTTCACCATTTCCTCCTTCTTCTCTCCTTCCTTTTCCCTCCCTCTCTCCCCTTCCTTCTTTCCTCCACTCTCCCTCTTCCTTCCTTCCTTTCTTCCCTTTCACCCTTTCCTTCCCCTTCTCTCCTTCCTTTTCCCTCCCTCTCTTCCCTTCTTCCATTCTCCCTCCCTCTTCCTCCCTCTTCCTTCCTTTTTCAACTTCACCCTTTCCTTCTCCTTCCTTTCTTTTCACTTCCCCCTCTCTCCCCTTCCTTCTTTCCTTCTTTCTCCCCCTTCACTCCTTCCTTTTCCTTCCCTCTCTCCCCTTCCTTCTTTCCACCATTCTCCCTCTTCCTTCCTCTTCCTTCCTTCCTCTCCTTCCTTCCTTCCTTTCTTCCCCTTCACCATTTCCTCCTCCTTCTCTCCTTCCTTTTCCCTCCCTCTCTCCCCTTCCTTCTTTCCTCCATTCTCCCTCTTCCTTCCTCTTCCATTCTTTCCTTCCCTCCTTCCTTTTCCCTCCCTCTCTCCCCTTCCTCCCTCCCTCCCTCTTCCTTCCTTCCTCTTCTTTCCTTTTCCCCCCAAGTCATCCCTTCCTTCTCCTTCCTTTCTTCTCACTTCCCTCTCCTTCTCCTTCTTTCTTTTCTTCTTTTCCCTTCATTATTTTCCTTTTTCCTCACTCTTTTTCCTTTTCCCCCCTCCCTTTCCTTTCCTCCCTTCCCCATTTCCTGCTTTTTTCCCCTCCTTGTCTCTCTACTGTTTTTCTTTTCTTCCTTTTCCATAGTCCGTTCTTCTTTTCTTTCTTCCTCTCCCCTCCCTCCTTTATTTCCTCTCTCTGTCTTTCTTTCTTTCCCCTTCTTTCCTTCCTTCCTTCCTTCCTTCCGCCTTCTCTTCCTTCCCAGAGTCCTGAGCGTGCCTTTTGCAGAGCCAGGTCTGAAGTGTCCGTCATTCTGCCAAAGGGGGAATCCTGTTCTCATCGTATCTACCTATAGACTCACATTTAGTTGAATTCAGTCTTAAAATACATTTTATACTAGCTTGGGGACCCGGCGGTTATTTGAGAAAAGCATTGTGTGCCAAGTTTGGTCTTTATCAGTTGTTTATGTGTCTCATTTGAGGAAAAGGCACTCTGAGTCCCATTGGCCACCCTCCTCCAAACAACACCAGTATCATGGAGGCTCTATCTGCCAAGTTTGGCCTTGATCCATCATTATTGGGAGCTGCAGTGTTATCATAAAATTACTGAAGGTACTGCAAGTCCCATCATCTGTGGTCCACCCTCCTCCACACTGCACCAGGATGTAGAGTGGGGTCATGAGTACTCTGTGTAGCACGTTTGGGCCTCGTCTGTGATTTGTAGGGGCTACAGTGTTCTGTGGGAAGTGAATCGGGTAGAAGGTACTGGAAATCCCATCGTTTGTTGCTCATCCTGCCCTAAACCTCCCCAGGTTGTAAAGCGGGCCATTGGGCCTCTGTGTGCCAAGTTTGGTCCTGATCCGTCATTGGTGTGGGGCCACAGTGAGTTAAAGTTAAGTGAGTTAAAGTACTGCAAGTCCCGTCAGCCATGGTCCATCCTCCCTCAAACTGCACCAGGACGTAAAGTGGGTCTTGAGGGTGCTGTGTGCCACTGTGGGATTATTTGCATAACGCCTCTGATTGGCCAGCACCACCAACATTCCGACACTCTAAAGTGGCAGAGGGGGGTAAGGAAAAGGCCTGAGGCAGTCAGGCATGGTGGGAGTTTAAGGCCAAAACACTTTGCGGCCCCCAACAATGACAGAACAAGACCAAACTTGGCACACAGACCCCCTCTCCCACCCCACAAGACCCACTCTACATCCTGGTGCAGTTTGAGGGAGGATGGGCCATGGATGACGGCACTTGCAGTACTTTAACTCACTTCCTTAGAGCACTGTGGCCCCACACCAATGACGGATCAGGACCAAACTTGGCACACAGAGGCCCAATGGCCCACTTTACAACCTGGTGCGGTTTAGGGCAGGATGAGCAACAAATGATGGGATTTGCACTACCTTCGCCCGATTCACTTCCCACAGAACACTGTAGCCCCTACAAATGACAGACCAAGCCCAAACTTGAGTACTCATGGCCCACTCTACATACTGCTGCAGTTCTAAGGAGGATGGACCATGGATGATAGGACTTTCAGTACCTTCAGTAATTTCATGACACCACTGCAACTCCCAATAATGATGGATCACGGCCAAACTTGGCAAAACAGAGCCTCCATGACCCACTCTACATCCTGGTGCTGTTTGGAGGAGGGTGGACCATGGACGATGGGACTCGCAGTGCCTTCGCTAACTTCCTGACACCACTGCGAGCCACTGCTAAAGACCAACTAATATGTTTCTCAAATAACCCGGGCACCACCGGGTCCCCAAGCTAGTCTATATAATAAAAGTCAGTGTTTGTGGGGGGTGGTACGGTGGTGCGGAGGGAGGAATATGTGCCAGCGTTTCGATTGGTTGCCACTGTGGCATTATTTGCATAAAGGACACTGATTGGCCAGCCTCAGAACTCCAACATTCTACGGCCCCAGACAGAGGGGATTGGTTGCCACTGAAATGGTATTTGCATAAAGGACTCCCGATTGGCCATCCACATTCCAACATTCTAAGGCGACTCATAGGGAAAAGGAAAGGCCTCAGGCAGTCAGCCCCTGCGGCCCACAGCAATGACGGATCAGGACCAAACTTGGCAAATAGGTGCCCAATGGCCTACTTCGCAACCGCCAGGTCCCCAAGCTAGTCTATATATATAAAGAGAGAGAGTCCGTTTTTTACGCTTATGCACGGACACACCATAACACCCAGACCTTCAAAACCCAACACACACATTTCAACAGACCAGCAGCTACAAACGTGGCACAAAAAAACCCCAAAACATAACTCCTAAGACCCCTAAATCCGGCCCCCAACAAACCCCATGCAAACCTATGGAGGGATCCGGAACACCAAAACACTACAACCAAAATGGCGCAGAAACTACTTCCTGTCCCTTAAATAACACTCCCCCGGAAGTTGTCCCTCAAAAAAAACCCCGCCGGAAACACATACCTAACACACTAACAGAAAGTTCGTAGCCTTCTCCCTCTGTGGCTGGGAAGTGACGAAGGGGGAGCGATGGCGACGGCGCCATGGACGCTCTTCCGGCCCCTTTTCACTCTCCTCCGCCGCCTCCGTGCTACTCCTGAAGAGGAGGGACGAAAGGGACCCCAGCGCGATCGCTCTCCCTTCGCCCTTTTCTTCTGGGAGCGGAAGAGAGATCGCGCGGGCCCCTTTCCTCCTCCACTTCAGGAAGCAGCACTGAACCGGCAGAGGAGAGCACAGGGGGGCCAGAAGAACGGCCATGGCGCCGCCGCCATCGCGCCCCCCCTTCGCCACTTCCCTGCCACAGGGTGGGCCGAAGAGCAACCTTCGCAGGGAAGAGGGCTGCGGTGGAGAACGGTGCTCTGGTCGGGACCACGTCTTCCACCTCCACCTGCGAAGGGGGCCCGCACGGTCTCTCTCCTTCCCTCCTCTTCTGGGAACGACACAGAGGCACCGGAGGAGAGCGAGAAGGCGGCCATCAGGAACCAGAACAGACGGACAACGAAGACACAGGCAAGCTCACAAAAACAAAACAAAAAAAACCCCACTACTGCACAAAAAAAAACCACACAAAAAACACATACATACACACAAAACCATATATATACACACATACAAATACATACACACACAAAACCACAAACACATATATAAACAAACCCATACCTTCACCCACACGCACCCACACACACCCAAATATACACAGACACAAATAAAAACACACACACAACAAATAAACACACATACAGCCATACATACACACAACAAAGACATTCAAGTGCCACCTCGGAGTTGGTTGAGGTAGGCAGGATTTCTCCGGGTACTGGTTGTGGGGGTCGGGAGCAGGTCAGGGTTTTGCCCTCCCTTCTGCTCGAGATCCCCGTGTACAACTGGTGGGCCACTGTGTGATACAGAATGCTGGACTAGATGGGCTGAGGTCCGATTCAGCATGGCTCTTCTTATGTTCTTATGTTCTTATGTAATCTTCCTGCATGTTTTTTTCCTTTCCCATATGTTTTTTTTTAAAATATGAAGAAAGTCCCTCACCAAAGGCTCCCAAATAAGCTCTTCAGCCATGGAATCAGGGGACAGGTCTTGTCCTGGATGGGAACCTGGCTAAACTGTAGGAAACAAAGGGTGGTAATAAACGGACACTTCTCTGGGTGGAAAGAGGTGAGAAGTGGCGTACCCCAAGGTTCAGTTTTGGGTCCGTTACTTTTTAATTTATTCATTAATGACCTGGATGTAGGAGTGAATTCTGAGGTAGCAAAGTTTGCAGACACACTAAATTGTTCAGGGTAGTGAAAAATGAAACTGATTGTAAAGAGCTCCAGAAAGATCTCTCGAAATTGAGTGAATGGGCAACAAAGTGGGCAAATGCATTTTAACCTAAACAAGTGTAAAGTCATGCACATCGGGGCAAAGAACCCCAACTACACCTACCAATTGATGGGGTCAAAGCTTTCCGAGACAAACCAGGAAAGGGATCTTGGGGTCTTGGTGGACAGCTCAATGAAGATGTCAACCCAGTGCGCAGCAGCAGCGAAAAATGCAAATTCTATGCTTGGCATGATCAGAAAGGGAATCGAAAATAGGTCGGCAAATGTTGTATTGCCTCTCTACAAATCGATGGTAAGGCCACATTTGGAGTACTGTGTACAATTCTGGTCTCCGCACCTTAAGAAGGATATAACGGAACTGGAAAAGGTACAGAAAAGGGCAACAAGAATGATCCAAGGGATGGAGCGGCTCCCTTATGAAACCAGGTTGCAACGCCTTGGTCTTTTCAGCCTTGAAAGACGGCGTCTAAGAGGTGACTTGATCGAAGTGTATAAAATCATGCATGGGATAGAAAAGGTGAATAAAGAAAAACTGTTTTCCTTGTCACACAACACTAGGACTAGAGGGCACTCCCTGAAGCTCCAAGGTAGGAAAATTAGGACTAATAAAGGGAAATATTTCTTCACCCAGAGGGTCATTGGGTTATGGAACTCACTTCCAGAGGAGGTTGTGACAGCGGTCAGCCTGGACAGCTTCAAGGCAGGATTAGACAGATTCATGGATACCAAGTGTATTGGTAGTTACTGAAAAGGACATTCAAGCGCCACCTCGGAGTTGGTTGAGGTAGGCAGGATTTCCCTGGGTACTGGTTGTGGGGGGTCGGGAGCAGGTCAGGGTTTTGCCCTCCCTTCTGCTCGAGATCCCCGTGTACAACTGGTGGGCCACTGTGTGACACAGAATGCTGGACTAGATGGGCTGAGGCCCGATTCAGCATGGCTCTTCTTATGTTCTTATGTTCAACCAAACACATATATACACACACACAACACACACTCACATCACTACATACCCTTACATACTTTTCAACATCTCCTACATAGGGCACAGCAACGCGTGCCCGGTTAAGCTAGTTGGAATATAAAAAGAGATAGATATGTTGGGTCTGTTCCACTATTTTCGTCGTGACCAGCGATGAGAAGCCCAAAGGCAGAGCATGAGGGCAACAGCAGGCTCCTCTGACATTCCTGAGAACTGATAATGTTTTCCTAAAGGGAAGTCTGGCTGGTCACGAGAGGGAGGAAACAAATCGCAGTCCTGCTTTCCCATTCGCGAACTAAACACTCTCTTTCCTTGCAGTCTGCTGATGCAATGGAGCCTGGCACCAATTCTTTCAGAGTGGAGTTCCCCGACTTCTGCAGCACCATCCTGCAGAAGCTCAACCAACAACGCCAACAAGGGCAGCTGTGCGATGTTTCGATTGTCGTCCAGGGCCACCTCTTCAGAGCGCACAAAGCTGTCCTGGCCGCCAGCTCCCCGTACTTCTGCGACCAAGTGCTCCTGAAAAACAGCCGGCGGATCGTTCTGCCCGACGTCATGAACCCCAGGGTCTTTGAGAACATCCTCCTGTCGACCTACACGGGGCGGCTGGTCATGCCCGCTCCGGAGATTGTCAGCTACCTCACGGCAGCGAGCTTCCTTCAGATGTGGCACGTCGTCGACAAATGCACGGAGGTTTTGGAAGCGAACCCGTCGGTGCTTTGCCAGAAGATGAACCGGGCCAGCGACCACCAGTCTCCAAGCAGCAGTAGCTACAACGGCCTCGTGGAAAGCTTTGAGCCGGCCGACTTCCACAAAGTGCAGGAACTGCGGGATGGCGAGAACGAGGAGGAAAGCTCCAAGGACGAACTCTTATCTCAACTCACAGAACATGAGTACCTCCCGAGCAACTCTTCCACGGAGCATGACGGGCTGAGCACAGGGATGACCAGCCAGGACGGAGACGAAGGGGTGAGCGATAGTGCGGATTATCAGTACGCGAGGCCGCTTTACAGCAAGCCGAGCATCATGTCTCACAAGCGGTGGATCCACGTCAAAGCGGAGAGGTTTGTCCAGGACTGCGAAGCTGTGGAAGCGCACGGCCCTTACGAGGAACAGCAGGTATCGGAGTCGGTCGACGCCGTCCAGGCTGACCACAGTGTCCAGACCTCCGCTGCCAAAGATCTCGAGAAAAAGGTGGGAAGGGAGTACGGCGAGCGAGGCAACGAAGGCACTTACGACGAACAAGTGGATTTCTATGGCTCCTCCATGGAAGAGTTCTCTGCGGAGAGGGGCGATGGGACTTTAAGCCTCCAGAGACAGGACGTGGCCGGTTACGGGGAAAGCGTGGACGCGACGCCAGGGATCAAAGAGGAAAACGCCCTCTCTGGGTTTTCGACGGCCGACAAGCTTTACCCGTGCCAATGCGGGAAAAGCTTTACGCATAAGAGCCAGAGGGACCGCCACATGGGTATGCACCTTGGGCTCCGGCCGTACGGCTGCGGGGTGTGCGGTAAGAAGTTCAAAATGAAGCACCACCTCGTCGGGCACATGAAAATCCACACGGGCATCAAGCCTTACGAGTGCAACATTTGTGGGAAGCGGTTCATGTGGAGGGACAGCTTCCACCGGCACGTCACGTCGTGTACAAAGTCCTACCAAGCTTGTAAAGCGGAGCAAAATACTACTGAGATGAACTGAAGAATGTGGCGGGAGGAATGAGTGCGCATAGACATACTTAGCCAAGTGAGCAGAATGAATGTTTTCCACAAGACGGTGCCTGGTACTTGATGTTTTCAGTTTCTGGAGGGTACGGAAATATATTGTCGAAGGCTTTCGTGGCCGGGATCACGGGGTCGTTGTGAGTTTTCCGGGCTGTATGGCCACGTTTCAGAAGCATTCTCTACTGCAGGGGTGCCCACGCTTTCTCAGCATGCGAGCTACTTATAATAAAACCAAGTCAGAAAGATCTACCTCCCGCGCTGCGCACTGTCCGCATTTGCTTCCGGGCGAGAGAGAAGCAGGGCGGAGCAGGGGGAGGGGCTTGGTGCAGCCTGGCTCCGCCCCCTCTGGCTTCAGCTCTACCAGCAGCTGCTCCAGGCTTGAGGAGGGCAGGGCCAAGCCAGTGGTGGCATAGCTAGCACAAGGCTGGCTTGGCCCGGCCCTCCTCAAGGCTGGAGCAGCTGCTGGGAGTGCCGAAGCCAGGGAGGGGGGGGCTTGGTGTGGCCTGGCTCCGCCCCCTCTGGCTTCAGCTCTTCCAGCAGCTGCTCCAGCCTTGAGGAGGGCAGGGCCAAGCCAGTGGTGGCATAGCTAGCACAAGGCTGGCTTGGCCTGGCCCTCCTCAAGGCTGGATCAGCTGCTGGGAGTGCCGCAGCTGGGGAGGGGCTTGATGGCCTGGCTCCGTTCCCCTCTGGCTTCAGCTCTACCAGCAGCTGCTCCAGCCTTGAGGAGGGCAGGGCCAAGCCAGTGATGGCATAGCTAGCACATGGCTGGAGCAGCTGCTGAGAGTGCCGAAGCCAGGAGAGGGGGAGGGGCTTGGTGTGGCCTGGCTCCTCCCCCTCTGGCTTCAGCTCTACCAGCAGCTGCTCCAGCCTTGAGGAGGGCAGGGCCAAGCCAGTGGTGGCATAGCTAGTACAAGGCTGGCTTGGCCCTGCCTTCCTCAAGGCTGGAGCAGTTGCTGGGAGTGCCGAAGCCAGGGGAGGGGGCGGGGCTTGGTACAGCCTGGCTCCACCCCCCTCTGACTTCAGCTCTACCAGCAGCTGCTCCAGCCTTGAGGAGGGCAGGGCCAAGCCAGTGGTGGCATAGCTAGCACAAGGCTGGCTTGGCCCTGCCCTCAAGGCTGGAGCAGCTGCTGGGAGTGCCGAAGCTGGGGAGGGGGCAGGGCTTGACGTGGCCTGGCTCCGCCCCCTCTGGCTTTAGCTCTACCAGCAGCTGCTCCAGCCTTGAGGAGGGCAGGGCCAAGCCGGTGGTGGCATAGCTAGCACAAGACTGGCTTGGCCCTGCCCTCCTCAAGGCTGGAGCAGCTGCTGGGAGTGCCGAAGCCGGGGGAGAGGGCGAGGCTTGGCGCAGCCTGGCTCCGCCCCATCTGAGAAGCGCCCCATCCGGCTGAGATCGACCTCCTTCGATCGACTTCCTGGGCAGCCCTGCTCTACTGACTCTGAGGCTGGTGAAGTGTCAGCAGAGAATGCTTCTGGAAGATGGCCATACATCCTGAAAAACTCACAACAACCCAGGTTTGTGTATGAAAAACAAAGGATGTCGATCTCCAAGATGTTCCAAGAGGAGTTGTGGTACTTCAGCATGGTTATAATAATTATTATTATTTATTGTTTAGCGTTTTAATCGCATTTGGGTTTCCCGTCAAGAGAGGGACATTTCTTCTTTGGCATTCATTTCAGTAGCTGTCTGCTCAGTTATTTCAGCTTGAGCAACCGTGTTGTGTAGAGACATCCTCTGTTAAGGAGCTAAGTTTGATTCTGCTGCCCAGCTTAGCAGTACTTGTGTTTCGAAGTCGCAAAACAGATGCGCAAGCGGTTTACCTGTTTGGAACCAAAGGGTGATTTGTTTATTTATTTTTTCCACGTCAGGAGCAACTTGAGAAACTGCAAGTCGCTTCTGGTGTGAGGAAAATCGGCAGTCTACAAGGATGTTGCCCAGGAGATGCCCGGATGTTTTCATGTTTACCATCCTGTAGGAGGCTTCTCTCATATCCCCGCGTGGGAAACTAGAGCTGACAAACGGGAGCTCACCCCGCTCCCCGGATTCAAAACGCCCTCCTGTCGGTCAGCAGTCCTGGTGGCACAATGGTTTAACCCAAGGGTAGGGAACCTATGGCTCGGGAGCCAAGTGTGGCTCTTTTCGTGATTGCATCTGGCTCTCCAGAGTAGCCCGGGCCTCGGTTTCCCAGCATGCCGTTCCCTCTCTAGCCTTCCTTCTTTCCTCCATTCTCCCTCTTTCCTCTTCCTTTCTTTCTCCACCCTTTCTTTCTCCTTCTCTCCTTCCCTTTCCCTCCCTCTCTCCCCTTCCTTCTTTCCTCTATTCTCCCTCTTCCTTCCTTCTTTTCTTTCTCCGCCTTCACCCTTTCCTTCTCCTTCATCCTTTTCCCTCCCTCCCTCTCTCCCCTTCCTTTTCCCTATTCTCCCTCTTCCTTTCTCCCCTTCACCCTTTCTTTCTCCTTCTCTCCTTCCCTTTCCCTCCCTCTCTCCCCTTCTTTCCTCTATTCTCCCTCTTCCTTCTTTTCTTTCTCCGCCTTCACCCTTTCCTTCTCCTTCATCCTTTTCCCTCCCTCTCTCCCCTTCCTTCTTTCCTCTATTCTCCCTCTTCCTTCCTTCCTTTCCCCCCCCCTTCACCCTTTCCTTCTCCTTCTCTCCATCCTTTTCCCTCCCTCTCTCCCCTTCCTTCTTTCCTCTATTCTCCCTCTTCCTTCCTTCCTTTCCCCCTTCACCCTTTCTTTCTCCTTCTCTCCATCCTTTTCCCTCCCTCTCCCCTTCCTTCTTTCCTCTATTCTCCCTCTTCCTTCCTTCCTTTCCCCCTTCACCCTTTCTTTCTCCTTCTCTCCATCCTTTCCCCTCCCTCTCTCCCCTTCCTTCTTTCCTCTAGTCTCCCTCTTCCTTCCTTTCTTTCTCCCCTTCACCTTTTCCTTCTCCCTCTCTCCTTCCTTCTTTCCTCCATTCTCCCTCCCTCTTCCTTCCTTTTTTTCTATTCTTTTTCCCAAAATCTTCCTTTCCTTCTCCTTCCTTTCTTTTCACTTCCCTCTCTCTCCCCTTCTTTCTTTTCTTCTTTTCCCTTCATTATTTTACTTTTTCCTCACTCCCTTCCCTTTCCTCCCTTCCCATTTCCGTCTTTCTTTTCCCCTCCTTGTCTCTCTCCTGCTTTTCTTTTCTTCCTTTTCCGTAGTTCGTTCTTCTTTTCTCCTTCCTCTCCCCCGCCCTCCTTTCTTTCCTCCCTCTTTCTCCTCCCTTCCTTCCTTCCTTCCTTCCTTCCTTTTTTCCTTCCTTCCTTCCTTCCTTCCTTCCTTCCTTCCAGTCCTGAGCGTGCCTTTTGCAGAGCCAGGTCTGAAGTGTCCCGTCATTCTGCCGGGGGAATCCTTTTCTCATCGTATGTACGTATAGACTCACATTTAGTTGAATTCAGTCTTTATATATATATAAAGACTATATATATATTATATATATTATATTATATATATATATTATATTAAATATATATTATATATTATATATATTAAGTTGAACTAATAAATAAAAAAATAAATAAATATATATATATTATATATATATATATATATTATATTTTATATATATATATATATATATATAATATATATATCTATTATGGCTCTCACTGAAATAAATTTCCAAATATTTTCCTTTCATGGCTCTCTGAGTAAAAAAGGTTCCCGACCCCTGGTTGAACCCATTGCGCCACCAGAGGGCTCCTAAAGGGTGAAGAGATTGGTAAACGCATGTTGCTAGACCAGGGCTGGGCAAACTTTGGCCCACCCGGTGTTTTGGACTTCAACTCCCACAATTCCTAACAGCCGGTAGGCTGTTAGGAATTGTGGGACTTGAAGTCCAAAACACCTGGAGGGCCAAAGTTTGCCCAGGCCTGTGCTAGACCATTTTGAGGTGCCAACAGCTTTAACAGGCGGCTGCTTTTGTGCTCCGTTCACTGGCTTTGTTTTGTCTTGGCAGAATGTTTAATTCTTCCTTATTATTTGTAACTTTTTTTTTAGCACTTGGCTATATTGCGATGGGCACTTTAGAGACAGGATATGACCTCATTCCCTCCCAGATTACCCCCCCCCCCTTACCTCCCGTCCCCAGTTGTGCCTAAGGGAAGAGTTAGGCCCCTTCCACACAGCTGAATAAAATCACACTATATCTACTTTGAACTGGGATATATGGCGGTGCGGACTCAGACAACCCAGTTCAAAGCAGATATTGAAGGCTTCCATGGCCGGAATCATTACGCTGCTGTGAGTTTTCCGGAATGTTCCAGAAGCATTCTCTCCTGACGTTTCGCAACCGGGATACCGTGGGCTATTCCGCCTTGATATTCTGGGTTATATGGCTGTGTGGACGAGACGTTTGGCTGCTGCAATAGAGAGCGTTGTGTTCGCTCTCCAGTAAATACACGTATGCTCTTCACTGGTGCTTATGGCTCAAAGAGACATTGATCCCGCTTTATTTATTTATTTATTTATTATTTGGACTTGTACTAAATAATAAATAATAATAAATAATAAATTTATTTATTATTTGGACTTGTAGTTGAAGGACTTGCACTTAGAGAAGAGAATGCAATCTACTTGTCTCCACTTCGGGGGCCTTCCGGACAGGCCCTATATCCCAGGTTTTCTGTTTATCCCAGATAATAATAATAATAATAATAATCTTTGTTTATACCCCGCCACCATCTCCCCAATGGGGACTCGGGGTGTCTTACACGAGGCCAAGCCCAGCACAGCATACATAAAATAATACAAAACAAAACAGCAACGTAATGGAGTAAATAAATCATAAAATACATTTATCTGGCTGTGTGGACTGATATAATCCAGTTTAAAGCAGATCCTGGGATATAGGGCTTGCCTGACAGGGCCCAAAGTCAGCTTATGGCAGTGTTTTCCAACCTGTGCACTACTGTTCCGTGACGGATCATCTGGTGTGCCGCGGAAAACGTCTCCCCCCCCCCTTTCTCCCCCTCCTGCCGAACTCCTGCTGCTTGGGGGAGGAGGAGGAGGAGGTAGAAGGGGCCAGGGCGCCGCCTCCTTCGGCCATTTCCCCAGCCAGCCTCCAATCGAGGGAGGGAGGAGGGAAGGGTGACGTCGCTCGGGCCCCGCCCCCTTCCCAGCGGCGCTTGCTTGCCTGATTGAGCAGGCGGAGAAGGTTGCTTGTGCCTGATTGAGTCCCTGAGGCTGCGTGGGAGAGCGGTGGACCTTCAGTGGGCGCCACTGCTGCCGCCATAACTCTGGCGGAGAGCGGCCCGTCCCGGCACCGCTCGCTGAGGCTCCCTGAGGCTGCACGTAGGAGGAGAATGAGCGGTGGACGGGTGGGCGTTGCTCAGTGGGCCTCAGGGCTGAAGCCGGCGTCCCACTGCTCATGCTCCTTCGCTCCCTGAGGCTGCACGTAGGAGGAGAATGAGCGGTGGCCTTCAGGGGAGGGGCTGAAGCCCGCCACTGCTCATCCTCCCCGGAGAGCGGCCTCCGTCAACCGGCGCCCGCTCTCCGCCATGACTCCAGCCCCTCGCTCGCTGAGGCCGCGTGGAGGAGCATGAGTGGTGGACGGGCTTCAGTGGGCGGGGCTGAAGCCCGTCCACCGCTCTTGCTCCTCCGCGCGGCCTCAGCGAGCGAGGGGCCGGAGTCATGGCGGGAGTCATGGCTGAGAGCGACCCCCATCCCTGCTCTCCGCCATGACTCTGGCCCCTCGCTCACTGAGCCGCACGGAGGAGGAGCATGAGCGGTGGACGGGCTTCAGTGGGCGGGGCTGAAGCCCGTCCACTGCTCTTGCTCCTCCCGCGCAGCCTCAGCGAGCGAGGGCTGGAGTCATGGTGGAGAGCGGCCCCGTCCCCACCACTGCTCCCCGCATGAGTCCGGCCTCTCGCTCGCTGAGGCCACGTGGGGGGGGGAGGAGGAGCATGAGCGGTGAACGGGTTTCAGTGGGCGGGGCTGAAGACCGTCCACCGCTCATCCTACTCCTCCGCGGCCTCAGCGAGCGAGGAGCCAGAGTCATGGCAGAGAGCGGTGGTGGGGACGGGGGCGCTCTCTGCCATGACTCTGGCTCCTCGCTCGCTGAGGCCGCGCGGGGGAGGAGCATGAGCGGTGGACGGTCTTCAGCCCCGCCCACTGAAACCCGTTCACCGCTCATGCTCCTCCTCCCCCACGTGGGGGAGGAGGAGCATGAGCGGTGTCCGGGGTTCAGTGGGCGGGGCTGAAGCCCATTCATCGCTCATGCTACTCCTCCGCGCGGCCTCAGCGAGCGGGGACGGCGAATTGCCGCCTTCTCCCTCTCCCCTGCCGCCCCTTTCGCCCGTGAGCCGCTACCCGTGGCAATGGGAGCAGCTGAGGCTGGACGGCGGGACCCTGTCTTGGTGGCGGCCCTCGGCCTGCTCTACTGCCTGAGGGGCCCACTTGCCAAGTTTGGTCCAGATCCATCATTGTTTGAGTCCACAGTGCTCTCTGGATGTAGGTGGACTACAACTCCAAAACTCAAGGTCAATGAACTATATGTATTACTGTGTTAGAGTGTCATTTTGTGTCATTTTGGTTGGTGGTGTGCCCCCGGATTTTTTTTTTTTTAATGATAAAAGTGTGCCGCAGCTCAAAAAAGGTTGGGAAACACGGGCTTATGGTATCAACTTCCTCACTTGAATGGCTGAGGCTATGGAGGCCTAAAGAAGGCTACTCAGTGAGTAAAAATCCAAATGGCTTGAGCCAGATAATCTGAACCATCTTCAACCCTGAAGCACCTTCTGGACTCTGCAACGTTCTTTTGTCCTTTACAGAGGAGGATTTATTTTTTTTAAAAAAAAAAAAACATTGGATGTATTCCTATAAAATAGGGATTATGGGTTTTTATGTTATTTCGAGAGCTATTCTTCTTCCCTATACCCCCCCCCCCCCAATCCCTATTTTCCTCTCTCCTGTTGCAGTTTGAATGCACAGAATGGAGGCAACTTGGAATGGTCCAAACATTTGTGCTGCTATTTGATAAGATGGGGGGGGGTGTGGTATGAATAAAGGCAGGGTATGAGCAGGCCCGGATTACCCATAGGGCCAACCTAGGCCATGGCCTAGGGCAGGGCTGTACCGGCCCAGGGGCCTGAATTCTGGTCACTGATGACCTGGGGGGCCGTAGGGTCTGCCCCGCCCCCGGCTCCGCCCTCCCCCGGCCCCCTTATTTTTATTTAATATTAAATATATTTAATTCCATCCTCCCCTTATTTTTATTTAATATTAAATATATTTAATTCCATCCTCCCCTCTCCCCTTATTTCATCTTTAAATATATTTAATATTATATATAATACATATGGGGAGATGGGGGAGGAAATGAGGAGCCCCTGAGGAGCCCCTGCTTCGGCCTACCTTTTCCAAACGTGCAGGATCCAGGAGTACCCGGACGACGAGAGAGGCGACGACCGACTGAGTCGAAGAAGGTCCTAATCGCGTCTGTGGGCCTCAGCGATCCAGTAGTAGAGTAGCCGAAGAGTATCGCGAGAATACGCAATCCACACGGGATTTCACTGTCAACGCCGGCGTGATCTCGCGTTGACAGCGAAATCCGTGTGGATTGCGATTCTTTTTAAAATCCCTATATTCTCGCGAGAATACGCAATCCACACGGAATTTCACTGTCAACGCCGGCGTGATCTCGCGTTGACAGCGAAATCCCGTGTGGATTGCATATTCTCGCGATACTTGCTCCAAACCCGGAAGTAGGGTTTTTTTTAAAAAAATTATTTATTTTATTTTTCAATTTTTATTTTTTATTAAAAAGCTTAGGGGGGGGCGGAGGGAAGGGGCTGGGGGGCCGTATATGCCCCCCCCCCCCGGGGCCACCAGTTGGACAGCCCTGGCCTAGGGGCACAAAACAAGGGGGGCGCAGATCACGGACCCAAAAAAATGTTATAAAATAACATAAAAATCACGCCGCAATTGGCTCCTGCCGCCTGGTACCCTAAAGGAGGCGGAGCTAAGGCCGGGCTCCACGGAGGCAGCGCTCGTGCTCGCCACGTCAGCCTCAGCCTATCCATCTACGCCACTGCTACTCAGCCAGTGCTTCTGCGCCGCAGGGGAGGGGAGGGGGCGCCTGGCCTGGCTCGGAGTGCCTTCCTTCGCAGGCTGCTGAGGGAAGAGGAGGCTGCGGGAAAGAAGGGCGACATGCATCATGAGCGATGGACGGGCTTCAGTCCCACCCACTGAAGCCCTCATGATGCTCCTCCTCCGCGGGGCCTCAGCGAGCGAGGGGCCGACGTCCTGGCGGAGAGTGGATGCCTGAGGCGGAGGAAGGCCCTGACTCTCTACAGCCGCTGGGCCATGAGCCGCACATGAAGCCACTGCCCCAGACGAAGAGCATGCTCTGGACCCAGCCCGGTTTTCCCTGTCCTTTTGGGCCTCGGCTCTGCGGCACTCGCTGGCCCTCCTTCCCGAGGGGTAACGAACTCACTCCCCGCCACACAAAGGAGCCCGTTCCCTTCTCTTCAGTGACAGCGCACGCGCACCTTTCCTCTCAGCCCCATTGGCACAGGACGGGAAGGATGCGGCGGCGTGAGGCGGAGTGGGGGGGGGAGAGAGAGAGGTGCGGGGGTGCGGTAGAGGCTGGCGTAATTCCAAAGTGTGGCCTAGGGCGTAAAAAGCTGTTAATCCGGGCCTGGGTACGAGGGGCGTTCATGACGGCGTTTTCCCCTGACCCCCTTCCTGTCGACTGAGAGCAACGAAACTTGGCCCAGTTTTGAGTGCTCCTCTCTGTCGGCACCACTTCGGGACACGCGTCTCCCATCTTTTTAAGGAACTGGTCGGGATCTGTTTATCGTTCCGTTTGGATGAGTTCCGAAGTACCCCGGGTTGTGATAGCGGCCTGTGACTTGAACCTGAGCGAAACAAGGTAGTTCACTGAGCAGGGATCTACGTGCGAACACTGTAACCTGCGACACGTTTGGAAGCACTTTGTATTTAAAAACAAAAATAATAAAGAAAAAAAATTCCCTTTATAGATGCATTTTTAAAAGAACTGAAATATATATATATATAAATATATATTCCCTTTGTTTTGTTTTCTTATTCGTGTTCTTTTATTTTTAATCTTCATGATTTTATAATGGGAAGAGGCTTTTGTTGTTGTTGTTGTTTACACAAGCATGGGTACTTACGGGGGATTTGTATTGGGAGGAGTACAATCCCAAGTCTCTGCTTTGAGTTGTATGTCTTTGTAATAATATCTATTTTTAATCCTTACTGCCTTAGGAAAATGCCCAAAAAGCCATTTTCATTTTTATTGTTTCGCAAATGACTGTAGGCGCAGATAGAGAATAGGCCTGGGCAATCGTGGTTCCAAATGGTTCTAAAGTAATTACAAAACTAAAGTTCTGGTGGTGAACACTAGGTGGCGCTGGTGCTTTGCTTCTACAGTGTTGCTAAAGTTCTGGTGGTGAACACTAGGTGGCGCTGGTGTAGGGCAGGGGTAGGGAACCTTCAGCTCGGGAACCAGATGTGGCTCTTTTCATGATTGCATCTGGCTCTCCCTCTTCCTTCCTTTCTCCACCTTCACCCTTTCCTTCTCCTTCTCTCCTTCCTTTTCCCTCCCCTCTCCCCTTACTTCTTTCCTCCATTCTCCCTCTTCCTTCCTTCCTTCCTTCCTCTTCCTTCCTTCCTTCCCCTTTCTCCACCTTCACCCTTCCTTTTCTCCATCTCTCTCTCTCCTTCCTTTTCCCTCCATCTCTCCCCTTCTTTCCTCCATTCTCCCTCTTCCTTCCTTTCTCCCCCTTCACTCTTCCTTCTCCTTCTCTCCTTCCTTTTCCCTCTTTCTCTCCCCTTCCTTCTTTACTCCATTCTCCCTCTTCCTTCCTTCCTCTTCCTTCCTTCCTTTCTCCCCTTCAGACTTTCCTTTTTCTTCTCCCCTTCCTTCTCCCTCCCTCTCCCCTTTCTTCTTTTCTCCATTCTTCTCTCCCTTCCTTTCTCCCCTTCACCATTTTCTTTTCTCCTTCCTTTTCCCTCCCTCCCTCTCTCCCTTCCTTCTTTTTTCCATTCTCCCTCTTCCTTCCTTCCTCTTCCTTCCTTTCTTTCTCCCCCTTCACTCTTCCTTCTCCTTCTCTCCTTCCTTTTCCCTCCCTCTCTCCCCTTTTCCTTCTTTTTTCCATTCTCCCTCTTCCTTCCTTCCTCTTCCTTCCTTCCTTTCTCCCCCTTCACTCTTCCTTCTCCTTCTCTCCTTCCTTTTCCCTCTTTCTCTCCCCTTCCTTCTTTACTCCATTCTCCCTCTTCCTTCCTTCCTCTTCCTTCCTTTCTCCCCTTCAGACTTTCCTTTTTCTTCTCCCCTTCCTTCTCCCTCCCTCTCTCCCCTTTCTTCTTTTCTCCATTCTTCCTCTCCCTTCCTTTCTCCCCTTCACCATTTTCTTCTCTCCTTCCTTTTCCCTCCCTCCCTCTCTCCCTTCCTTTTTTTCCATTCTCCCTCTTTCTTCCTTTCTCCCCCTTCACTGTGTTTTCTCTTCTCTCCTTCCTTTTCCCTCTCTTTCCCTTCCTTCTTTCCTCCATTCTCCCTTTCTTCCCCTTCACCCTTTCCTTCTCCTTCTCTCCATCCTTTTCCCCTCCCTCTCTCCCCTTCCCTCTTTCCTCCAATCTCCCTCCCTCTTCCTTCCTTTCTCCCCTTCACCCTTTCCTTCTTCCTTATTTCCTCCATTCTCCTTCCCTCTTCCTTCCTTCCTCTTCCTTCCTTTCTCCCCCTTCACCCTTTCCTTCTCTCCTTCCTTTTCCTTCCCTCTCTCCCCTTCCTTCTTTCCTCCATTCTCCCTCCCTCTTCCTTCCTTTTCTATTCTTTTTCCCCCAAGTCTTCCTTTCCTTCTCCTTCCTTTCTTTTCACTCCCCCTCTCCCCTTCTTTCTTTTCTTCGTTTCCCTTCATTATTTTACTTTTTCCTCACTCCCTTTCCTTTCCTCCCTTCCCATTTCCTTCTTTCTTTTCCCCTCCTTGTCTCTCTCCTACTTTTCTTTTCTTCCTTTTCCATAGTTTGTTCTTCTTTTTCTTCCTTCCTCTCCCCCTCCCTCCTTTATTTCCTCTGTCTTTCTTTCTTCCTGGTGAGCCTCCTTCCAACATTGGGATTCTGGATAGAAAACAAACCACAACATAACATAACATTACATTGAGTCCACAGTGCTCTCTGGGTGTAGGTGAACTACAACTTCCAAACTCAAGGTCAATTCCCAAGCAAACCCTTTCAGTACTTTCTGTTGGTAATGAGAGTTCAATAGGCCAAGTTTGGTTCAATTCCATTGTTGCAAGAGTTCATGATGCTCTTTGATTGTGTGTTAACTATAAATCCCAGACCCTGTAACTCCCAAATGTCTATTTTCCCCAAACTCCATCCGTGTTCACAGTGCTCTCTGGGTGTAGGTGAACTACAACTTCCAAACTCAAGGTCAATTCCCAAGCGGATGCTCTTTGATGGTGTGTTAACTATAAATCCCAGAAACTGTAACTCCCAAATGTCAATGTCTATTTTCCCCAAACTCCATCCGTGTTCACATTCGGGCATACTGAGTATTCATGCCTCTCCCCCCTTCCTTCTTTCCTCCATTCTCCCTATTCCTTCCTCACCGTATGTACGTATAGACTCACATTTAGTTGAATTCAATCTTAAAATATACTATATCTATTATATGGCTCTCACTGAAATAAATTTCCAAATATTTTCCTTTCAGGGCTCTCTGAGTCAAAAAGGTTCCCGACCCCTGACCTTGGGGAATATTGGAAAGTTCAGTTTAATGTCTACTTTTTTTAATTTAAAAAAAAAAAAGCTAATATGTTTGTTTAATTTGGTTTGAAAAAGTCAAGCGGAAAAAGCCGGGGAACTGATTGTGTAATAATAATAATAACGGCAGTGTCACCTTCTTATTTAGCTTGGATCTCGCCTCTTCCGTTCCTTGTCCTGCGTCTCCATTATCTTTCTGGAATCAATGTAAACGTTTCTACAAGTGAGGTGAACCTTAATTCCCTTATATGCATTTGTCACTTATAATATTAAGATCCATACCCCTGTCGATCTTCTGTGCGTTGTTATGCCTATATTGCAATGGTTGGATACTTGGATATCTCTCTAATACGGCTGTCCTAATAATGTACAGCATGATTTTACGTGATATTGCTGTTTCATTGTTTTCTTCTTATAGAAGAGTCGGTTGCTCTTTTATATAACATGTTTTAATAAATGTTATCTGCCTTTTACTGGGCGCATCGATTTTGTCTCCTTGCTCTTGCGTAGAGTATTAGGAAATGCTAAAGTAACAATGCCCTGCTTTGATCAATTCCTTGCACAATGTCTTCAGAAGCACTTTAACTACCTGCTGGGTTGATCTCCCCACATTATCCTTTAAAACCCTCCTGCTAGATACGAAGAGAATACGTACACACTGATTTTGGTGCTCTGCCTCAGGTGCTTGTTGCTCCAGACTCTTTTGTGAAGCCTTCCATATGCACTCTATGCCTTTGCTAATCTGTGATCTATCTCTGTATCAATCTTGGCGTCTGAAGAGATTATGCTTCCCAGGAGGTGAACTGCTGGACGGACTTAAGCACAGATTTGCCTCTGCTGACGTGGGGATGGTGGTGTTCTTCCTGTGGTGCGGGCTGGTAGAGGACTTCCTTTTTCTTCAGGCTGACTTCCAGCCCAAACAGCTCTGCAGCTGCTGCAAAGCAGGATGTCAGGCGCTGCAGGGCTGCTTCTGAATGGGCGACAAAGGCAGTAGCATCGGCAAAAAGCAACTCACGGACTGGATCGTTTAGAGTCTTCGTGCGAGCCCCTAGACCAGGGGTGCCCAAGACGGTGATCGCGACCAACCGGGTGATCTTTGGGCCTCATTCACGTGATCTTCAGGCCCTCACCCGGTCAATGCGCGCTCCTGCGCACGCACGCTCCCAGCGCCGCCTTCCTCTGCCCTGCCGTAGGCGACAGAGGCCCCCCGCGCGCTGCTCGCTGCCTCTCTTTCGCCCGGATCCATGGATCCGGGCGAAAGAGAGGCGAGGGGAGCGCGCGGGGGGCCTCCTCCTCTGTCGCCTATGGCAGGGCGGTGACAGAGGAGGAGGAGGCCCCCACGCGCTCCTCGCTGCCTCTCTTTCGCCCCGATCCATGGAACCGGGCAAAAGAGAGGCGAGGGGAGTGCGCGGGGGGTTTCCTCTGTTGCCGCCCTGCCATAGGCGACAGAGGAGGATTAGCCCTCGAGCGCCGCCTCGCTCTGTCTCGCACGGATCCATGGATCCGGGCAAAAGCGAGGCGAGGGGAGCACGCGGGGGTCTCCTCTGTCGCCTATGGCAGGGCGGCGGCAGAGAAGGAGGAGGCTCCCTGCACGCTCCCTTGCCTCTCTTTCGCCCGGATCCATGGATCGGGGCGAAAGAGAGGCGAGGGAGTGCACGGGGGGCCCCCTCCTTCTCTGTCGCTGCCCTGCCATAGGCGACAGAGGAGGAGGAGGCCTCGTGCCGGATCCATGGATCTGGGCGAGAGACAGGCGAGGGCAGCGCGACGGGGGGCCTTGAGAGGCGCCATGGATCGGAGCGCCTCCCCCCCCCCAAATCCGTGAGCAACCAAATTAATAAGAAGTCGCGCGGCAGGTAATCTTTTCAACTTGGTTGCTAAAACGTAGCTCACATGCTGAAAAAGTGTGAGCACCCCTGCCCTAGACGGCTTAAGTTGAACAAGCTGATCAGTACGATAATGTATATATATATACCGTCTTCTTCGAGGTCTGCCTTAGCCCTTTGGAGCATCACACACATATACACACACACATACACACACATATATACACACGCACACATATATATACACACATATACGCACACATACATATACACACACATACACACACACATATACCCGCACATATACACATATATACACACATAGACACACATATAGACGCACATATATACACACACATATATATGTGAACTCGGGCTATGAAGGACTTGCTCCCGTTTAGACGGGCCTGTAAGACATACCTGTTTAAGCAGGCCTTTGGTGAGTAAGTCCTGCCCATGCCCCGCCATCTATTCGTTCTTCTGAGGATGATGTGCTGTTCATTGTTTTAACTGTGTTATTAATTACTGTACTGCTGTTGTTTTTAATTGTTTTTAACTGCTTATTGCCTGTATTTTACTGTGCCCTTCGGCTCCTGTAAGCCGCCGCGAGCCTCAGGGAGTCGGCGGCATAGAAGCCCGAATAATAAATAAAATAAAATAAATATACACACACATTTACATACATGCACACATGTACATATACACACATACATGTATACACACACACGCACACACACATATATACACACGCACACATATATACACACATATACGCACACATACGTATACACACATACACGTGCATATACCCGCACATATACACATATATACACACATAGACACACATATATACACACGCACACACATATAGATGCACATATATACACACACATATACATGCACACACATATACACATACATATATACACACACATTTACATACATGCACATATACACACATAAATGTAGACATACACGCACATATATACATACACATATACGTGCACACACACATATACATATATACACACATTTACATACATGCACACATGTACGTATACACACATACATGTAGACATACACGCACACATACACACATAGACACACATATATACACATGCACACACATATAGATGCACATATATACACACATATACATGCACACACACATATACACATACATATATACACACATTTACATACATGCACATATACACATAAATGTAGACATACACGCACATATATACACACACATATAGACGCACATATATACATACACATATACGTGCACACACACATATACACATACATATATACACACATTTACATACATCCACACATGTATGTATACGCACATACATGTAGACATACACGCACATATACACACATATATACACACGCACACACATATAGACACACATATATACATACACATATACGTGAACACACATATACACATACATATACACACACATTTACATACATGCACACATGTACGTATACACACATACATGTAGACATACACACACATATATACACACATAGACACATATATACACACACATATAGACGCACATATATACATACACATACGTGCACACACACATACATATATACACACATTTACATACATGCACACATGTACGTATACACACATACATGTAGACATACACGCACACATACACACATATATACACACGCACACACATATAGATGCACATATATACATACACATATACGTGCACACACATATACACATACATATATACACACACATTTACATACATGCACACATGTACATATACACACATAAATGTAGACATACACACACACATATATACACACATAGACACACATATAAACACACACATATAGATGCACATATATACATACACATACGTGCACATACATATATACACACACATTTACATACATGCACACATGTACATATATACACATACGTGTAGACATACACGCACACATACACACATATATACACACGCACACACATATAGATGTACATATATACATACACATTTACATACACGCACACATACACACACATATATACACACATAGACACACATATATACACACGCACAAACATAGATGCACATATATACATACACATATATGTGCACACACATATATACACACACACATTTACATACACGCACACATGTACATATATACACATACATGTAGACATACACGCACACATACACACACATATATACACACATAGACACACATATATACACACATATACATACACATATATGTGCACACACATATATACACACACACATTTACATACACGCACACATGTACGTATACACACACAAGCCCAACAATACAGAAAAGCAAATAAATATACAACGTAAGAACACAACAGTAAAATATCATGAGAATAAATTGACAGGACTCAGAAAAGCCCTGGATGAATCTACACCCAATGTGGACACTCTACCCCTAACAAGCCAATGAGTGGCCATCACTGGCACCCAACTTGGGCCCAAGGCACCTCTCACTGGGGACAGCAGGGGGCGGGGCCTTGTCGAGGGGGCGGGGCTTCTCCTCCTTGGCTAAGGGGACAGCAGGGTTCTCCCTCAGCCGAGAAGGGGGCGTGGTTAGCTGGAGGTGGGGCGTGGCCTCGTCCTTGCGCGGTCCCGTTTCTTTCTCGGCTGAGAGGGAGGCGTGTCCAGCGGGAGGCGGGGCGTGGCCTCAGCCTTTCCAGGACAGGTTTATCCCTCAGCCGGGAAGGGGGCGTGGTTACAGGGAAGTAGGGCGTGGCCTGGGGGAAGTGAGCGTGCCCTCGTCCTTCTGCGGTCCCGTTTCTTACTTGGCTGAGAAGGGGGCGTGGTTAGCTGGAGACAGGGCGTGGCCTAAACCTTGGCAGGGCTGTTTATCCCTCGCCCGAGAAGGGGGCGTAATTATCTGGAGGCAGGGGGCGTGTCCAGAGGCAGGCGGGGCGTGGCCTCATCCCTTCCAGGGCGGTTTATGCCTCAGCCGAGAAAGGGCCTTGGTTACATGGAGGTGGGCGTGGCCTCGGTCCTGTTTCTCGGTCGAGAAGGCGTGGCCTGAAGGAGGTGGGCGTGCCTTCGTCCTTGTGCGGTGCTGGTTTTTTCTTGGCTAAGGGGGCGTGGCCTCGGCCTTGGCAGGGCTGTTGATCCCTCAGCCGAGAAGGGGCGTGGTTAGCTGGAGGCATGGGCGTGGCCTCGGTCCTGCTTCTCGCCGAAGCGGGCGTGGCCTCGTCCTCGTGCATTGCTGTGCCTTGGGCTAAGAAAGGGGCGTGGCCTAGCCATGAGCGGGCCTGTGTCTTCCTCGGCCGAGAAGGGGCGTGGCTATCGGATGGGTGGGCGTGGCCTAGGCCTGAACGGGCATGTGTCTTTCCTCGGCCGAGAAGGGGCGTGGCTATCGGACGGGTGGGCGTGGCCTAAGCCTGAGCGGGCTTCTGCCTTCCTCGGCCGAAAAGGGGGCGTGGCTATAGAACGGGTGGGCGTGGCCTAGGCCTGAGCGGGCCTGTGCCTTCCTCGGCCGAGAAGGGGCGCGGCCATCGAACGGGTGGGCGTGGCCTAGGCCTAAGCGGGCTTCTGCCTTCCTCGGCCGAGAAGGGGCGCGGCTATCGAACGGGTGGGCGTGGCTTAAGCCTGAGCGGGCCTGTGCCTTCCTCGGCCGAGAAGGGCGTGGCTATCGGACGGGTGGGCGTGGCCTAGGCCTGAGCGGGCTTCTGCCTTCCTCGGCCGAAAAGGGGGCGTGGCTATAGAACGGGTGGGCGTGGCTTCGGCCTGAGCGGGCCTGTGCCTTCCTCGGCCGAGAAGGGGCGTGGCTATCGGACGGGTGGGCGCGGCCTCGGCCTTTCCCCAGCCCGTCAGGGGCCGCTCCCAGCCGTTGGCGACCCGGCAGCGGAAGTGGGCGCGGAGTAGGCTTCCGGGCGGCCGGGGGAAGGCGGCGGCGGCGGCGGCGGGCAGCGGGGCCAGGGCCGAGCTCCCTCCCCTCCGGCGGGCCCGCCCTGTGAGGAGACCCCGAGGCCCCTCAGGTGAGAGCAGGGGAAGGGGAGGGAGGCGAGGGAAAGGGGAAGGCCCGCTTCCTGAGGGAGGGAGGGAAGGAGGGAGAAGCCCCGGCTCTTTCCCTGCGAGAGTCGGGCTCTGTGGAGGCCTCTTCGGGGAAGGACATAACGGAGACCATGCTGGCAGATAATCTAGTCAGGCGTGGGCCTAATTTAGGCCCTGCAGCTGCTTTAGACTACAACTCCCAGACTCCCTAGCGCCCTCAGGCCCCTTCCTTTTCCCCCTCAGCCGCTTAAGCGGCTGAGGGGGAAAAGGAAGGGGCCTGAGGGCGCGAGGGATTCTGGGAGTTGTAGTCCAAAGCACCTGAGGGTGTACCTATAACACAACATAGATATCCTGGCAGGAATGGCAGAAAGACACAAACTTCCCACACAGAACTCCCATAACCAAGAGAAAATGCTCTAAGAGTTTGGTGGGCATTGACCTTGGGTTTGGGAGTTGTAGTTCACCTATATCCAGAGAGCACTGTGGACTCAAACAATGTTGGATCAGGACCAAACTTGGCATGAATACTCAATATGCCCAAATGTGAACACAAATGGAGTTTGGGGGAAAATAGACCTTGACGTTTGGGAGTTACAGTTTCTGGGATTTATAGTTAATACACAAACAAAGAGCCTCCTGAACTCTTGCAACAGTGCAATTGAACCAAACTTGGCACATTGAACTCTCATTACCAACAGAAAGTACTGAAAGGGTTTGCTTGGGAATTGACCTTGAGTTTTGGAGTTGTAGTTCACCTATATCCAGAGACCACTGTCGACTCAAACAATGTTGGATCAGGACCAAACTTGACATGAATACTCAATATGCCCAAATGTGAATACAGATGGAGTTTGGGGAAAATAGACCTTGACATTTGGGAGTTACAGTTTCTGGGATTTATACCTTGGGAAGTCTGATCTGGCTACGGTCGTCCACGCTCTGGTCACATCCCGAATAGATTACTGCAACGCACTCTACGTGGGGCTGCCTTTGAAGACAGTTCGGAAATTGCAATTAGTCCAACGGATGGCAGCCAGATTATGAACCGGAGCTACATATAGGGAGCATGCCACCCCCTGCTGTGTCAGCTCCACTGGCTGCCTGTCCACTTCCGAGCTCAATTCAAAGTGCTGGTCTTGACCTTTAAAGCTCTATACCAGCGTTTCTCAACCTGGGGGTCGGGACCCCTGGGGGAGTCGCGAGGGAATGTCAGAGGGGTCTCCAAAGTCCATCAGTAAACACAGTATTTTCTGTTGGTCATGGGGGTTCTATGTGGGAAGTTTGGCCCAATTCTCTCGTTGGTGGGCTTCAGAATGCTCTTTGATTGTTGGTGAACTATAAATCCCTGCAACTACAACTCCCACATGTCAAGCTCTATTTTCTGGCCAGATTGAGTATCTGTGCCAACTTTGATCCAGATCTATCATTGTCTGAGTCCACAGTGCTCTCTGGATATAGGTGAACTACAACTCCCAAACTCAATGGCCACCAGACCCTTCCAGTATTTACTGTTGGTCATTGGAGTTCTGTGTGCAAAGTCTGGTTTAATTCCATCGTTGCTGGAGTTCAGAATGCTCTTTGATGGTAGGTGAACTATAAATCCCAGGAACTACAACTCCCAAATGACAAAATCAACCCGCCCTCAACCCCACCAGTATTCAAATTTAGGTATTTGTGGCAAATTTGGTCCAGTGAATGAAAATACATCCTGCATATCAGATTTTTATATTACGGTTCATTACAGTAGCAAATTTACAGTCATGAAGTAGCGACGAAAATAATGTTATGGTTGGGGGGGTCACCAAAACATGAGGAACTGTATTAAGGGGTCTCGGCGTTAAGAAGGTTGAGAACCACTGCTCTATACGGTTCTGGCCCAGCTTACTTGTCCGAACACATCAGCCGCTACGTCCCACCTCGTACCTTAAGATCATCCGGGGAGGCCCTGCTCTCGCTCCCGCCTACTTTGCAAATGTGGTTAGTGGGGACGAGGGATAGGGCCTTCTCGGTGGTGGTTCCCCGTCTGTGGAACGCACTCCCTATTGATATTCGATCAGCTCCATCCCTCCTGACATTCAGGAAAAAAGTGAAATCCTGGTTATGGGACCAAGCGTTTGCACATTAGTACGATACGGCACTTTAGATTGGATTGAAATTGCAAACTGGTGGATAAGACCTAATGTTTTATTATGGACGGAATACTGTTTTTAACTGATGTGTATGGTGTATTTTAATGTTAATTGTATTTTAATGTATTTTAATGCCAGCTGTAGTTTAATTGTATTTTAACTTTTAACTGACATTCAATTACCACCTCGGAATTGGTTGAGGTAGGCAGGATTTCCCCGGGTACTGGTTGTGGGGGGTCGGGAGCAGGTCAGGGTTGTGCCCTCCCTTCTGCTCGAGATCCCCGTGTACAACTGGTGGGCCACTGTGTGATACAGAATGCTGGACTAGATGGGCTGAGGTCCCATTCAGCATGGCTCTTCTTATGTTCTTAACTGCTTTTGGTTTTATTATATGTATACTGTGTGGCATCGAATTGTTGCCGTTGTGAGGCCGCTCTGAGTCCCCCCTCAGGGGTTGAGAAGAAGCGGGGTAGAAATGGTGGAAATAAATAAATATATAAATAAATAGTTAACACACAATCCAAGAGCATCCTGAACTCTTGCAACAATGGAATTGAACCCAACTTGGCCTATTGAACTCTCATTACCAACAGAAAGTACTGAAAGGGTTTGCTTGGGAATTGACAGTGAGTTTGGAAGTTGTAGTTCACCTACACCCAAAGAGTAACTGTGGACTGAAATAATGATGGATCTGGACCAACACTTGAAATGAATACTCAATATGCCCAAATGTGAACGCAGATGGAGTTCAGGGGAAATAGACCTTGCCGTTTGGGATTTATAGTTCCCCTACAATCAAAGAGCATTCTGAACCCCACCAATGATAGAACTGGGCCAAACTTCCCACACACAACCCCCAGGTGGCTCCCTTCCTGAGTGGCTCTCTTCCACACCAGAAGGGAAGGCACTCACTCGGTCCGCGGTTGCCTCCCTTCCTTCCTCCTTTCCTGGGGTTCGAAAGAAGAAGCCGGTGTGCCTGCCTCGGACTGCACTCCCCACTTCCGTTTCCGTTCCCCGCCCTCCCTCGATTGGAGGCTGGCTGGCTGGGGAAACAGCCGAAGGAGGCAGCGCCCCGGCTCCTTCCTCTTCGCCACCGCCCGGCCCTTCCTCCTCCTCCTCCTCCTCCTCCCCCAAGCAGCAGCAGGAGCTCGGTAGGAGGGGGAAGAAAGGGGGGAAGAGAGGTTTTTCTGCGGCACACCAGGTGATTGCTCACAGCACACTAGTGTGCCGCGGAACAGCGGCTGGGAAACACTGGCCCAGACTATCAAGGCAGATAATCTAGATCAGGCGTGGGCAAACTTGGGCCCTGCAGATGCTTTGGACTACAACTCCCAGAATCCCTAGCGCCCTCAGGCCCTTTCCTTTTTCCCCTCAGCCGCTTAGCGGCCTGAAGGCGCTAGGGATTCTGGGAGTTGTAGTCCAAAGCACCTGCAGGGCCCAAGTTTGCCTGATCTAGATAGATATATACATACACAGAATATCAGATAACCCACAATATCTTCTGTGAACTGGTTTATCTGAGTCCACACTGCATTCAGACTGCTGGTTCTAACCTTTAAGGCCTTGTATGGCCTTACCCCATATATTCCCCAGAGATCACTACAGTCGAAAGAACAAAACCTCCTTGACGTCCCTCCAAATGTCAAGACCTATTTTCCTTAAACTCCACCTGTGTTCACATTTGGGCATATTGAGTATTCATGCCATGTTTGGTCCAGATCCATCATTGTTTGAGTCCACAGTACTCTCTGGATGTAGGTGAACAACAACTCCCAAACTCAAGGTCAATGTCCACCAAACCCTTTCAGTATTTCCTGTTAATCATGGGAGTTCTGTGTGCCAAGTTTGGTTCAATTCCATCCTTGGTGGCGTTCAGAATGCTCTTTAATTGTAGGTGAACTATAAATCCCAGCAACTACAACTCCCAAATGACAAAATCACCCCCCCCCCAAACCCCAGCAGTATTTAATAGGGCTGTTCTACGATTTCGGATATACCCGAATTTCGGAAGTTTTTCGGATACTTCTGACTCTTAGCAATTTCGAGAGCAACCCTCCCAACAGGAATTCCGAAATCGGAAATTCTGAATTTTGAATGTCATTTCAATGAGTTTTGAAATGTTTTTTTCTTGGATCAACCAGCCACTCTCTCTCTCTCTCTCTCTCTCTCTCTCTCTCTCTCTATATATATATATACACACACACACACACACACACATATCCATTGAAAACTATTTTCAAAAGGCATTGAAAATACCTATTGATCTACTCACATTTGCATGTTTTCAAACTGCTAGGTTGGCAGAAGCTGGGGCTAATAGCATGAGCTCACACCGCTCCTCGGATTCGAGCCTGTGACCTTTCGGTCAGCAAGTTCAGCATCTCAGCATTTTAAACCACTGCGCCACTGGGGACTCCTCTCTCCCTCCTCTCTCTCTCTCTCTCTCTCTCTCTCTCTCTCTCTATATATATATATATATATATATATACTAGCTTGGGGACCCGGCAGTGCCCGGGTTATTTGAGGAAAGCATTGTGTGCCAAGGTTGGTTCCTATTAGATGTGTATGTGGCTTGCAGTGGTCTCAGGAACTTAGTGAGGGTACTGCAAGTCCCATTGGCCATGGTCCATCCTCCTCCAAACAGCACCAGGATGTAGAGTGGATCATGGGGGCTGTGTGTGTCACATTTGGTCTTGATCATTCTTCGACTGAGGGTTGCAGCAGTCACGGAAGGTGAGTGAAGGTATTTCAAGTCCCATCATCTGTGGTCCATCCTCCTTGAAACAGGACCAGGGTGTAGAGTGGGTCAAGGGTGTGCTAATTTTCGTCTGTATTGGTCATTGGGTGAGGGTCGTGTTGTGAAGTGGGCCATTGGGTCCCTGTGTGCCAATTTTGGTCCTGATCCATCACTGCTGTGGGCCTCAGTGTCTGACTGCCTGAGGCCTTTCCTTTTCCCTCTGAGTCACCTTAGAATGTTGGAATGTGGATGGCCAATCGGAGTCCTTTATGCAAATACCATTTCAGTGGCAACCAATCCCTCTGTCTGGGGTCAGAATGTTGGAGTTCTGCGGCTGGCCAATCAGAGTCCTTTATGCAAATAATCCCATAGTGGCAACCTGTCGAAACGCTGTCACATATTCCTTGGCACCTCCGCACTTCCCAGAAAATGAACATTCCATTTCCAACGGGAAAAAACAGTCATTTGGCTTACTCAAGCATTCAGTTGCATTTTGTTTTGCTGGCCAATCAGAGTCCTTTATGCAAATAGTGTCTTAGTGACAACCAATTACCTCTGTCTGGTGACTTAGAGTGTTGGAGTTCTGAGGCTGGCCAATCAGAGTCCTTTATGCAAATAATCCCACAGTGGCAACCAATCGAAACGCTGGCACATATTCCTCCGCACCTCCAGCCCTCCTCACCTCCCGCCCTCCGCAAACACTGAGTTTAATTTTATATATAGATAGATTAGATATCAATTGAAAACTATTTTGGAAATACTTCTGAATCAGCTTTGAAATGAGTTTCAAAATGTTTTTTTCTTGGATCAACCAGCCCTAGTATTTAAATCTGGACATATCAGGTATTTCTGCCAAATGTGGTCCAGTAAATGAAAATACATCCTGCGTATCAGATGTTTACATTATTTGATTCATAACAGGAGCAAAATTATAGTTGGCGACCTCTCTGAAACCCCCTCGCGAACCCTCAAGTATAGTTCGCAGGGGCGGTCCTACAGGTAGGCCAAGGAAGTGGCTGCATGGGGCGCCATCTGGGAAGGGGCGAATTCCCCCGCCTGCTGGGCGCCGGTGCCAGACAACGTCCTGGCCCTGCCGATGTTCCTCAGGCAGCGCCGCGGCTGCCTGCTTTTGGGCCCCGGCCTTGTGCGCTTTGACACCGCATGTGCGGAGGTTTTCGCGCAGGTGCAGTTGCTCCGGAGCTGAAGTTGAGCACAGGAGCAACTGCGCATGCGCAAAAACCTCCGTGCATGCCCAGTAGTTCCTGTGCGCAGAAGCCTGTAAGCAAAGCACTCCCTATTGGGCAGGCAGGGAATGCTTCCCCTCTCGCTTTGTCTCCGCCCTGCCGCCGAATTTGGTGACCCAATTGGCCGGGCAGGGGGTGGAGCCACAGGGATATTGGCGACGTATTGCCTCCTGACAGCCGCCACTGGAAGTAGCTGCTGCGCGCTGAGGCGAACTCCCTCGCCAGGCCCAATCACGTGTGAGCCCTTCCACACCCGATCACCTCCGCGCGCGCGCGCGCGCTGGCCAGGAGCATCAAGGAGAGACAGGCGCAACTGCGCAGGCAAATAGTGATATATAGTATTTTATTTTACTTTATTTTGGGTTATTTGAGTTTTATAGGAGTAATGAAAATATTTAGTAGAGGATAATTTTATTTAAATAAATAATTTTATTTATTATTTTATAATAATAATATAGAATGTTATATTACATTATAATGTCAGTATATTATAATATAATTATATTGTAATGTAGTATAATATAATTATGATCTAATATAGTATGAGTATGTACTATAATATATTGTATATACATTGATACAATATAATACTACTAATGGTATTGTGATATTATAATTGTATATTTGATTTACATGATGGGGGGGGGGGGAATGTTCGAATACCATATAAAATTACCTTAGACCGCCTCTGATAGTTCGTATAGTTATTTAGGGCAGTGTTTCCCAACCTTTTTTGAGTCGCGGCACACTTTTTACATTTGCAAAATTCTGGGGCACACCACCAACCAAAATGACACTCTAACACAGTAATACATATAGTTAATATGTTTTAAAATGTATTTATACACTCAGTGTCAAACCTGGGCCTATTTCGAACACAACATAGATATCCTGGCAGGAATGGCAGAAAAACACAAACTTCCCACACAGAACTCCCATAACCAAGAGAAAATACTATAAGAGTTTGGTGGGCATTGACCTTGAGTTTTGGAGTTGTAGTTCACCTATATCCAGAGAGCACTGTGGACTCAAACAATGTTGGATCAGGACCAAACTTGGCATGAATACTCAATATGCCCAAATGTGGACACAGATGGAGTTTGGGGAAAATAGATCTTGACATTTGGGAGTTACAGTTTCTGGGATTTATAGTTAACACACAATCAAAGAGCATCCTGAACTCTTGCAACAATGGAATTGAACCAAACTTGGCCTATTGAACTCTCATTACCAACAGAAAGTACTGAAAGGGTTTGCTTGGGGATTGACCTTGAGTTTGGAAGTTGTAGTTCACCTACATCCAGAGAGCACTGTGGACTCAAATAAGGATGGATCTGGACCACACTTGGCATGAATACTCAATATGCCCAACTATGAATACACATGGAGTGCCTTTATCAAGGTACGTTTCTTAGGGTTTTTATACTTCAACACACTGGACTCTCCCCCCTCCCCTCCTGGAGGTTCCACTTTCCCACGGCACACCTGATGATCGCTCACGGCACACTAGTGTGCCCTGGCCCACTGGTTGGGAAACACTGATTTAGGGTGAATAAGTATACTAACAGAATGGTTTTGCGTTTCTTTTGGGTTCCAAAGCCACAAGGGATAAAGTGCTCATTGTACAGAGCTGCGTTGTCAAGCCTTCTCCCCGTTAAATGTAGAGATAGAGCGCGGAGGATGTTATAGGTACGTGGCGAATGTAAATCCCTGGGCAGGGTCTGCCAAATGAATGAGCAAATGAGGCTGAGAGGCAGCTGGCAACAGCGCAATTAATTTTGCTCCCACCGCTCCTGACCTCGTGTGTCCCTTCTGAGATCCCCCTTGTGCTAATTCCATACATGCGCCTTGTTCGCTCTCCTGCTCAAACATTTAGTCTATAATTTCATTTTGTGTACTTAGTATAATTTTAGTCTCTCAAGTGGGATGGACGTTTGGGTCGAAAAACAAAACCTCTGTTATAAATAGCCCGTCTTTGAGTGCACGACTGTTGGTTATTTTCCTAACGTGCCCCCAAGACGACATTCCACATTTTAATAGTAACCCAGCATTTACACTGCAGACCTTTTCAGAGTCTGGTGTACGGCATTGGCTGTTGAATGGCGTATCCCATAATCTCCCAAATCACATCACTCCAAGGCAGGGGAAGGGAACCTATGGATCGGGAGCCAGACATGGCTCTTTTCATGATTGCCTCTGGCTCTCCCCTTCCTTCTTTCCTCCATTCTCCCTCTTCCTTCCTTCCTCTTCCATTCTTTCCTTTTCTCCTTCCTTTTCCCTCCCTCTCCCCTTCCTTCTTTCCTCCATTCTCCCTCTTCCTTCCTTCCTTCCTTCCTTTTCCCTCCCTCTCTCCTCTTCCTTCTTTCCTCCATTCTCCCTCTTCCTTCCTTCCTTCCTTCCTTTTCCCTCCCTCTCTCCTCTTCCTTCTTTTCTCCATTCTCTCCCTTCCTTCCTTCCTTTTCCCTCCCTCTCTCCTCTTCCTTCTTTCCTCCATTCTCCCCCCTTCCTTCCTTCCTTCCTTCCTTCCTTTTCCCTCCCTCTCTCCTCTTCCTTCTTTCCTCCATTCTCCCTCTTCCTTCCTTCCTTCCTTCCTTTTCCCTCCCTCTCTCCTCTTCCTTCTTTTCTCCATTCTCCCCCTTCCTTCCTTCCTTTTCCTCCCTCTCTCCTCTTCCTTCTTTCCTCCATTCTCCCTCTTCCTTCCTTCCTTTTCCCTCCCTCTCTCCTCTTCCTTCTTTTCTCCATTCTCCCTCTTCCTTCCTTCCTTTTCCCTCCCTCTCTCCTCTTCCTTCTTTCCTCCATTCTCCCCCTTCCTTCCTTCCTTCCTTCCTTTCCTTTTCCCTCCCTCTCTCCTCTTCCTTTTCCCTCCATTCTCCCTCTTCCTTCCTTCCTTCCTTCCTTCCTTTTCCCTCCCTCTCTCCTCTTCCTTCTTTTCTCCATTCTCCCCCTTCCTTCCTTCCTTTTCCCTCCCTCTCTCCTCTTCCTTCTTTCCTCCATTCTCCCTCTTCCTTCCTTCCTTCCTTCCTTTTCTCTCCCTCTCTCCTCTTCCTTCTTTCCTCCATTCTCCCTCTTCCTTCCTTCCTCTTCCATTCTTTCCTTCTCTCCTTCCTTTTACCTCCCTCTCTCCCCTTCCTTCTTTGCTCCCTCCCTCCTTCCTCTTCCATTCTTTCCTTCCTTTTCCCTCCCTCTCTCCCTTCTTTCCTCCATTCTTCCTCCCCCTTCCTTCCTTCCTCTTCTATTCTTTTCCCCAAGTCTTCCTTTCCTTCTCCTTCCTTTCTTTTCACTTCCCTCTCTCCCCTCTTCTTTCTTTTCTTCTTTTCCCTTCATTATTTTCCCTTTTTCCTCACTCCCTTTCCTTTCTTTTCCCCACCCTTTCTTTTCCCTTCCCATTTCCTTCTTTCTTTTCCCCTCCTTGTCTCTCCTGCTTTTCTTTTCTTCCTTTTCCATTGTTCGTTCTTCATCTCCCCTTCCCTCCTTTATTTCCTCTCTCTCTCTCTATCTTTCTTTCTTTCCTTCCCCCTTCCTTCCGCCTTCTCTTCCTTCCCAGAGTCCTGAGCGTGCCTTTTGCAGAGCCAGGTCTGAAGTGTCCCCTCATTCTGCCAAAGGGGGAATCCTTTTCTCATAGTATGTACGTATAGACTCACATTTAGTTGAATTCAGTCTTTATATATATATGGCTCTCACTGAAATAAATTTCCTCCATTCTCCCTCTTTTTTTGCTTTCATGGCTCTCTCAGTCAAAAAGGTTCCTGGCCCCTGCTCCAAGGAGAAGGTGGAAATGTGCAAGCGGTCATGATATTTAATATGTGTTCTGCTGCCAGAAACCAGTCTGGTTTTGTGTCTTGATAAAATACCCTAAATGGCAGGATGAGTGTAAAAGAAGTTTTCGTAAAGCTGAAGTCTGCCCGTATCAGCATTAGACGGTTCTTTAGAAATTGTGTTTACTCATTTGTAAAATGGCAGTATAGTTAAATAAAGCCAAGGTACATATGTTCAAGGCTGCTTTATCTACTGTGTGTACTTATTTGCCCATATTGTCACAGCAAGGCCAGAAGTCGCTACTTTGAACCCCCAGCCTTCCATCCCGAAACCATGGAGAAAAATACCTTGAATAACACTTTACTCCAAAACATCCCTTATTCACCACATCACCGACGCAACCAACAGTGATTGGTTAGCATATTCAAATACTGTGTTTCCCCGAAAGTATGACACCCCGATTGTAAGACGTATCGGGGTGTCAGAGGGGTCGGCTTATATAAGCCGCACCCGAAAGTAAGACGTACTGCGGGCGGCATGGCGTGGCTTCCTGGCTGGGCGACGAGAGGCTCCCAGAGGGGCTCAAAAGGGGCCCGGAATCCTCCTCCTCTTCCTCCTCTTCCTCCCAGCGGCGCCTTCCATCCTCCTCCTCTTCCTCCCAGCAGCGCCTTTCCCTCTCGCCGGTTCCGCCCCCTCCTTCAGTGAAGGGAGGAGGGCGGAGCCGCCGCCGGCAGAGGGGAAGAAAGTGCCGCCTGAAATCCCGCCCGCAGGGCGACTCAGGCGTCTTTCCCGCCGCCGCCCGCTCGCCCGCGCTCCAAACACGAGGGGGCGGCGGGGCGATGGCGCGCCTGAGTCGCCCTGGGGCGGAGACTCCGCGGCGCCTTCTTCCCTCTCGCTGGCGGCGGCTCCGCCCCTCCTCCCTTCAGTGAAGGAGGGGCGGAACCGGCGAGAGGAGAAGGCGCCGCGGAAGTCCCGCCCCAGGGCGACTCAGGCGCTTTCACCGCCGCACCGCTCGTGTTTGGAGCGCAGGCGGCGGTGCGGCGGCGGGAAAGACGCCTGAGTCGCCCTGCGGGCGGGACTTCCGCGGCGCTTTCTTCCCTCTCGCCGGCGGCTCCGCCCCTCCTCCCTTCACTGAAGGGAGGGGCGGAACCGGCGAGAGGAAGCGCCGCTGGGAGGAAGAGGAGGAGGATTCCGGCCCCTTGAGCCCTCTGGGAGCCTCTCGTCGCCCAGCCAGGAAGCCACGCCATGCCGCCCGCGGTACGTCTTACTTTCGTCTTACTTTCTGGGTACCGTCGCCCAATATAAGACGTACCCCGAAAGTAAGACGTAGTGGGGATTTTGGGGGTCAAAAGAAAGTAAGACGCTGTCTTACTTTCGGGGAAACACGGTAATACTATATAAACCAGGGCTGTCCAACTGGCGGCCCTGGGGCCGTACACGGCCCCCCAGCCCCTTTCCTGCGGCCCCCTCATCTTTTAATAAAAAATAAAAATAGGAAAATAAATTAAATTTAAAAAATCACCCACTTCCGGGTTCCGGAGGAAGTCTCGCGAGACTACGCCAGCCACGCGGGATCTCGCGTTGAGAGCGAAATCCCGTGTACCTGGCGTAGTCTAGCGATAGTTAATACAGTTGCCGAAATCTCGGGACTCAGCAGCTATGCCAGGGCGAGGCCTGCGGGGAGCTCCGCCTGGGCCTGCTCCAGCTCCTGGCCGCCCTGCTCGGCGCCAGCGAGGGCCCGGCCCTGGTTCCCTTCCTGCCAGAGGCCTCCACCGCCTTCCGCGCCGGCATCCGGGACCCCTTCCCGCCTGCACAGAGGCAGGCCTGCAACGCCATCGCCACCTCCGCCCGCGCCTCCCCAGGTAAATGAACCCACAGCCTCAGGGGTTGGGAGGGTTCCAATACAAAAAAGCTGAGGGCTACACCTTATGAAATACTGAAAACAATTCAGGTGGAAAGATCACTAAATCAAACATTAAGCAATAGTTATCAAAAATAGTATCTATTCGCTAGTACATTGCTGCAGTAAATAATCCACAGTGGGAACAACGATTGAGACATGCAAGTACAGCGAGGTAACACAGTAGTACATTCATCAATGAGAAATCGCATCAAAACACATCAACATATAAATTAAACAGTATAAATGCATGAAGTCATGAACTAAAGAATAATTTTGTTACTTGATGAGAAAACCATATAAGCTCTCTCACGTCCTGTGTCCCTGCGAAGGAGCAATGTCTGTATATGAGGTGTTATTCTGGCAGGGAACCAGGATTGAAGCCCGCTCTGGACGGAGCTGAATACTGGGACCGCTAAAGTGTCCTTGGCATGCAGTGCGCATGCGTTGGTGAGTGACCGCAAGGTTAGCTGGTCGTTGTAGTTCAGGATGTCGCTAGCTCCGCGAGGTGAATGTTTTGCGCTTGCGTGGCGTCGCTGTTGCGGCTGGCCGCGGAGGACTGTGGTCCTTGTAGTTTAGTTGAGTTTGGGCTAGCGTTTAAGAATATAACCAAGCTGCCAATGCAGTGGAGGAAAAAGCTGCCCCACGTTCGTCTCACCGTGGTGAGAGAGCAATGGGGGGTTGCCTGACGGCAGGAGCTCACCCCCAAGCCGGCGGGAGGCCGTTTCGTCTTTTGGACTTCTTCAGAGGCTTGTCTAGATGGGCGTCCTCAAGTGAGTCAAGTCTTAGTGAGCAATTCAAATGGCGTGGAGGACGGACCATTCCATAAGCAGGAAATGGGTTCCCCCTGGCAGGAAGCATTAATTATATTTTATTAATGTATTTATATTCCCTCCCTGGAACCGGGGAAAGGGGCAGAGCCGGGGAGGGGGCGGAGCCTGGGAGGGGGCGGAGCCAGGGGCGGAGGCAGACCCTTTGGCCCCCCAGGTGATCAGTGACCGGAATTCCGGCCACAGGTCCGGTAGAAGTTGGACAGCCCTGAGATAAACCATACTCCTCAGGGGACATACTCTCCCCAATATTATTAAACATCTATATGCAACCACTTGCTCAGCTTTGGGCTGGAATGTCATCAGTGTGCTGATGACACCCAGCTCATTCTGAGGATGGGAGGGGGGGCAGGCCCGAAACCGTACCCGATAATTTCCATCTCTGCCTCGAAGCCGTTACTGGATGGCTGCGAGCCAGTAGGGTGAAGGTGAATCCAGTGAAGACGGAGATCCTCTGGCTGGGTCGTCCGGGCGATAGGCATGTCCAGCTTCCAACCCTTCAGTAAAGAGCCTTGGAGTTCTCTTGGACCTTCTGCTGTCAATGGAGGTGCAAATCTCAGCTATCAGCAGAGTGGCGTTTTTCCATCTTCGCCAGGCTAGGAGGCTGGCCCCTTGCTTGTCTCGGCACAACCTGGCCACGTTGATCCAAGCTACGGTCATCTCAAGGTTAGACTACTGTAACGCTCTCTACATTGGCCTGCCTCTGTCGGTGACCCGGAAACTCAAGCTGGTGCAGAACGCCGCAGCTCAGTTGTTCGCAGGAGCTCCTGCGAGCCTGCCACATTACACCAATTCTGCGGGAACTGCACTGGCTTCCTATTGAGTACCGGATCACCTTCAAAGTGCTAGTCTTGACTTTCAAGGCCTTGTATGGTCTGGGGCCAGTGTACCTGAGGGACCGCCTAACCCCATACTGTCCCACGAGAACACTTAGATCTGAAGACTGGAATCTTCTAGCCCAGTGTTTCCCAACCTTTTTTGAGCCGCAGCACACTTTTTACCTTTGCAAAATCCTGGGGCACACCACCAACCAAAATGACACTCTGACACAGTCATACATATAGTTAATATGTTTTTAAATGTATTTATACACTCAGTGTGAAACCTGGGCCTGTTTCGATGAACACAACATAGATATCCTGGCAGGAATGGCAGAAAGACACAAACTTCCCACACAGAACTCCCATAACCAAGAGAAAATGCTATAAGAGTTTGGTGGGCATTGACCTTGAGTTTTAGGAGTTGTAGTTCACCTATATCCAAAGAGAGGACTGTGGACTCAGACAATGTTGGATCAGGACCAAACTTGGCATGAATACTCAATATGTCCAAATGTGAACACAGATGGAGTTTGGGAAAAATAGACCTTGACATTTGGGAGTTACAGTTTCTGGAGGGGGGCCCTTGAAAAACCAGCAGTCTCCCTCTCATTTAGGTTGCCCCCTCCCTCCCCGCCAGGCTTGAACTGGGGTCGTGGGGAGCAGGAGCCTCACTCACCACCTGCGCAGCGAGGCGGCCCAGGTGGGCATCTCGGGGCTGGCGAAGCAGGCAGGAAGGAAGGCGGGGGCAGGCAGGGAGCCGGAGGGAGGCCGAGAGCGGTTTCGCGCGCACTAGGCAGGTGGGGGAGGAGGGAAGGGCAGGACCGGTACTGAACCATCCGGCATTATGCCCGGGGGGGGGGGGGGGGCAAGAGGAGGTCACTAAATGGGAAAGGGAGGCGGGTCTTCCCAATGCATGGAGAGGAGCGACCACGTAGACACCGGGGGGGGAGGGTGGTTGTAATTTTGTGCCTTTATCGAGGTAGGTTTTTTAGGGTTTTTATACTTCAACACACTAGACTCTCCCCCCTCCCCTCATGGAGGCTCCAATTTCCCATGGCACACCTGATGATTGTTCACGGCACACTAGTGTGCCCCGGCACACTGGTTGGGAAACACTGCTCTAGAGTAAGAATGAGAACTTGCTTCCTTGCCTTGGAAAGAGAGAGTGTGTGTGCAGGCCCAGAAAGCATGCATACCTACCTACAGCCATTGCCTCCTCTAGACTAAGAATGAGATATTGCCTTGGAAAAAGAGTTCTTTGGTGTGTAGCGGGCAGGCATATATATGGGTTCTGCTTTCGGGGTAAACCTTGACCAGGGGCGGTCTAAGGTAATTTTAAATGGTAGGCGAACATTATTTTGGTGCCCCCAAAAACATTATTTTGCCGCCCCCCATGTAAAACAAATATACAATTAAAATATCACAATACCATTAGTAGTATTATATTGTATCAATGTATATACAATATATTATACCATACTCATACTATATTATATCATAATTATATTATACTACATTACAATATAATTATATTATAATATATTGACATTATAATATAATGTAACATTCTATTATATTATTATTATAAAATAATAAAATTATTTATTTAAATAAAATTATCCTCTACTAAATTTTTTCATTACTCCTATAAAACTCAAATAACCCAAAATAAAGTAAAATAAAATATTATATATTACTATTTTGTACAATACCACTATACTGCAATATTGTTTGTAATATTACATGTAATATAAAATATATCATCATTCTATTGTTATATTGTATTTGTATTATATTGCATGACAATATTAAGCAGAACTGTATAATAATCAACAAGAAATGCAATGTAAATGCATCAAAATCAGAATATATTACCTATCACCCGACTCATAATCCATAGGAGTCTCCCATAAGTCCAAAATTAGGATCCCAATGTAAATGTAAATAGAAAAACAGCCAAAATGTTCAAATGAGGTCGAATACAGGCAGCACGGCCTGGGCAAACTTGGGCCCTCCCTCTAGGTGTTTTGGACTCCAACTCCCACAACTCCTCATAGCCTCAGGCCCCTCAGGTCTAGACAGAAATAGTGCCGAAGAAAGGAAGGAGGGAGAGAAGAGGTCACAGAGGAGGAGGAGGAGGAAAGCCCTTCATTCATTCCTTCACTTACACTTCCTTCACTGATTCTTTTTTCCTTCCCTGCAAGCGCGCGCATGCGCGCGCGGCGGAGACAAAGAGAGAGGGGAAGCACTCCCTGCCTGCCCGATAGGGAGTGCTTTGCTTACAGGCTTTTGCGCTAGGGAGTTACTGGGCATGCGCAGAGGTTTTTGCACATGTGCAGTTGCTCCTGCGCTCAACTTCAGCTCCAGAGCAACTGCGCCTGCGTGAAAACCTCTGTGCGTGCCCAGAAGCGGCGTAGGAGCGCACAAGGCCGGGGTCAAAAAGCAGGCAGCTGCAGCACTGCCTGAGAAACATCGGCAGGGCCAGGATGGCGCCCCATGCGGCTAGGATGGCGCCCCCTTCCCAGATGGCGCCCTAGGCGGCCGCCTACTTGGCCTATCTTGTAGGACCGCCCCTGACCTTGACCCATTTCACCTTGAAACCAGGAAGGCAGATATCTGTTTTCGCTCTGGGGTACCGAAAGATCAATTTTCTATCTGCCCATTATTATTTGGAGGGGGGGGGCTCCCCAGGCTCCCCTTCCCATCATTTTAGGCATTGAAGAATGAAAATTTGTGTGTGTGTGTTTGTGAGTTTGTGCTCCAAATGTGAAAAGGGGATTATTTCTCTCTCTTTCAATAGATAGTACTGTCGAAGCAGAGTTCCCCCTTCTCTCTCTCTTCAAAGAAACTGGAATGTAAAACAAACTAATTATTTTCTCTTCTAATTATCTGTGCCAGAGATTTAGGGGCTCATAACTGCCTTACTCCCTCCAGAGACATTTCCACTTGACTCAATTTGGACATAAAGCTGAGTCGTGCACAGTTTTAGCACCAGGTTGCAGCTTTGTAAAATTACAGAAAACGCCAGGCCTGTGACGCGCTGCTCTTGGCGCCGCCTACTCCTCCTTTTCGGCGCCCCCCTCCGCCCTAGGAAGGGAGGCGCGCAAAAAGGGCAGAAGGCGGCGCCAAGGGCAGCGTGTCACGCCAGGCCTGTGACGCTACTCTTGGCGCCGCCTTCTGCCCTTTTCGGCGGCTCCCCGCCCTAGGTAGGGAGGGCGCCGAAAAGGAGGAGTAGGCGGCGCCAAAAGCAGAGCGTCTGGGCCTGGCGTGATGCGCTGCTCTTGGCGCCGCCTACTCCTCCTTTCGGCGCCCCCTCCGCCCTAGGAAGGGAGGGCGCCGAAAGGAGGAGTAGGCGGTGCCAAGAGCAGCGCGTCACGCCAGGCTTGTGACGCTGCTGTTGGCGCCGCCTTCTGCCCTTTTCGGTGGCTCCCCGCCCTAGGTAGGGAGGGGCGCCGGAGGAGGAGCTAGCTCTCTTCCTCCTCCCTGCCCCGCCTCCCCCGGCCCCGGCCGCCATTTTTAAAAAAATCGATTTTTTTTTTCAAATTTAAAAATGGCGGCTGAGGGCATAGGTGGGGCCATGTCCAACAGGCTACGGGGCCAGATCCGGCCCCGGGGCCGCCAGTTGGACAGCCCTGGCCTAAAGCGCTTGCACTGGCTCCCTATCGAGCACCGGATTGCCTTCAAAGTGCTGGTGCTAACCTTTAAGGCCTTGCGTGGTCTGGGGCCAGTGTACCTGAAGGACTGCCTTTCCCTGCATGTTCCCCAGAGAGCACTACAGTCCATGGACCAAAACCTACTGGAGGTTCCATCCCTTAAGATCTGCCGCTTATCATCGATGCGGCAGCGTACTTTTTCTGTAGTAGCGCCTACCCTTTGGAACGCCTTTCTGGAGGAGGCACAAGCAATAACTGATCTGCAGGCCTTTCGGAGGACCTGTAAGACCAACCTGTTCTGACAGGCGTTCAATCTCTAAGGCTGTAATTTCTACTCTGGTTTTAATCTGTTTTTATTATGTTTTTAAGTATGTTGTGATTGTGTTGTTTGTTGCTGTGAACCACCCTGAGCCTTTTTGGGAAGGGTGGTATATAAATCAAAATAATGCATAATACATAAATAAACTAATTTTAATGTAAACAACTGGCTGCTAATGAGCACTCATGAAGTCATGCTGTTTCCCATGAATTTTCTCTTTTCACTTTTCCACGTAATCTCCATGACCTACAAAGTCTGTTGTCTGCTCTCCCTTGGGAGTTTGCTGTTTCACTTAGGCCTTCGCTCAACTCCTTATCTTGTGATGTTTTTTCTGGCTCCTCTGATTGATCTTGGAGCTCTATACTGTCGGAGCCAGTTTCATTACCCTGGCCCAAATCTTAATCACTTTGAATCTGGCCTGAATCTTCATCACTTTATATGACGATGCTGCCCTTGTCGCCCATTCAGAAGCAGCTCTGCAGCGCCTAACATCCTGCTTTGCAACAGTTGCAGAGCTGTTTGGGCTGGAAGTCAGCCTGAAGAAAACGGAAGTCCTCTACCAGCCCGCACCACAGGAAGAACACCATCATCCCCATGTCAGCATGGGCGAATCTGTGCTTAAGTCCCTTTTGCAGTTCGTCTACCTGGGAAGCATCATCTCTTCAGACGCCAAGATTGATAAAGAGATAGATCACAGATTAGCAAAGGCATAGAGTGCATTCGGAAGGCTTCACAAAAGAGTCTGCAGCAACAAGCACCTGAGGCAAAGCACCAAAATTAGTGTGTACAGAGCTATCATACATAATTCTTTTTATGAGGTCTTATGATGTTTTAAATCTGTGTTTTATATGCTGTAAATCGCCCTGAGCTTCGGGAAGGGCAATCAATTAAATTGAATAAATAAATAAATATATATATATACAGTATATGGGTCTAAACATGGGTCACCTATCGCCAACACCTACGACTCCTTGAACGCTTTCATCATTACTGTCTTCGCACAATCCTAAATATACACTGGACCGACTATGTGACGAATGTTGCTGTCTTTGAGCAAGCAGGGATCACCAGCATTCAGGCCATGCTATTGAGAACACAGCTTTGCTGGGCAGGGCACGTCTCTAGGATGGAGGACCACCGCCTCCCAAAGATGATACTCTATGGTGAACTCGCCACGGATCAGCGCAAGAGAGGTGCCCCAAAAAGAGGTATAAGGACTCCCTGAAACAACATCTCAGGCTCGGCCAGAGTGGCCACCAACAATGGTCCACCCTGGCCTCGCATCGGGAGGCATGGAGACGCACTATCCTCAATGTTGCGGCCTCTTTTGAAAAGACACGCCGAACGGGTCTCGAAGAGAAACAGCAACGCAGAAAGAACCGCAACTTGGAAACAACATCAACCACGGAGACTTTTTGCTGTGCTTTCTGCAACCGGATTTGCCTATCTCAGATTGACCTTTTTAGTCATCAACGCGCTTGTAAAAAGCGTGGGATGAGTCCTTCCTAAAGAATCTTCGTTCGCAAAGTAATACCGAGAGAGATATCCTAGGAAATTTCACAGTCCCTTCTAAATCAAAGGTGAACCCATCAGCAGGGGCGGTCTAAGGTCATTTTAAATGGTAAGCAAACATTATTTTGGCGCCCTCCCAAAAAACATTATTTTGCCCCCCCCATGTAAAACAAATATACAATTATAATATCACAATACCATTAGTAGTATTATATTGTATCAATGTATATACAATATATTAGTACATACTCATACTATATTACAGTATATCATAATTTTATTATACTACATTACAATATAATTATATTATAATATATTGACATTATAATATAATATAACATTCTATTATATTATTATTATAAAATAATAAATAAAATTATTTATTTAAATAAAATTATCCTCTACTAAATATTTTCATGACTCCTATAAAACTCAAATAACCCAAAATAAAGTAAAATAAAATATTATATATTACTATTTTGTACAATACCACTATACTGCAATATTGTTTGTAATATTACATGTAATATAAAATGTATCATTATTCTATTGTTATATTGTATTTGTATTATATTGTATGACAATATTAAGCAGAACTGTATAATAATCAACAAGGAATGCAATGTAAATGCATCAAAATCAGAATATATTACCTACCACCCGTCTCATAATCCATAGGAGTCTCCCATAAGTCCAAAATTAGGATCCCAATGTAAATAGAAAAACAGCCAAAATGTTCAAATGAGGGTCGAATACAGGCAGCGGCCTGGGCAAACTTGGGCCCTCCCTCCCTCCCTCTAGGTGTTTTGGACTCCAACTCCCACAACTCCTCATAGCCTCGGGCCCCTCAGGTCTAGACAGAAATAGAGCCGAAGAAAGGAAGGAGGGAGAGAAGAGGTCACAGAGGAGGAGGAAGAGGAGGAAAGCCCTTCCTTCATTCCTTCACTTACACTTCCTTCACTGATTCTTTTCTCCTTCCCCGCAAACACGCGCGCGGCGGAGACAAAGGGAGAGGGGAAGCACTCCCTGCCTGCCCGATAGGGAGAGCTTTGCTTACAGGCTTCTGTGCAAGGGAGCTACTGGGCATGTGCGGAGGTTTTCGCTCATGTGCAGTTGCTCCTGCGCTCAACTTCAGCTCCAGAGCAACTGCGCCTGCGTGAAAACCTCCGCACATGCCCAGAAGCGGCGTCGGAGCGCACAAGGCCGGGGCCCAAAAGCAGGCAGCCACGGCACTGCCTGAGGAACATCGGCAGGGCCAGGATGGTGCCCCATGCGGCCAGGATGGCGCCCCCTTCCCAGATGGCGCCCTATGTGGCCGCTTACTTGGCCTACCTGTAGGACCGCCCCTGCCCATCAGCCGCTAGCTGAGCCACAACAGATATTGCAGTCCTACAGCACTCAAAGGGTCACCAAGTTTCACCTCTGGTTCCGGAATCTTTCACATAATCATTAGCATTTGTTTCCATTGTTCTCTCTTGCTAGCAAAGGCATGTTCAAACGTCTGTCGTGAGACGAAACGAAATACATCGAATGTAGGACAAATTGCATGTACTTCAGACACTTGGACACAATTCCGAGGAGCTTCTGCTGACAAATTGTAATTGAAATCAATGTGAGCGTTCTCTTTCACGCCCCACGAATTGCCCTGCTTGCCATTAAAACGTATCCGCAGCATCCCAAAGAGATATCAACATGGGACAGCCAAATTCTCATTTCCGTTTTTTCTGATGCAGCCCTCCTGCTATTGTGACCTTGACACACATCTATCGCTGCTGCTCGTCACAAAAAGAGATATAGAAATCTGGTGGGAAAAAAATGCTTACATATTTAAAATGAATATAGATTTGCATAATTTAGTCTGACTGCACACTTTGCATGTTTTGGGGTTTGTATGTTGAGATTTGGAGCCATTTCAATAGAATAATTCAGCATTTTTGCTGTAGCAGCTAATGCAAATAACTGGATTTTAATGCATCTGTTGCAAAACCGATATATACCTTTGGGGATCCTGTACGGATGCCTTTCATTCCTAGGCAACCAGATGGCTCTGACACCACACGGCTTTGGGACAATCTATTATATAAATGGGTTCACGTCATGTGATGTATACCTCAAACAAAGAAACCATACAACGCAGAAACACAATACTTGCCAACAGAAATAGGCCTCAAGCAAGGTACGTTTGTAGCAAAGAAACTTTCCCCCCAGGAAAAGGCCTGAGCCAATCCCCAACACAAACACCCAAATTACTTCCAACCGAAAATTTACACCCCAAAAAATCACAGACCACGCCCAAAATTGACAGTAAGGCTTCATTAACTTGATTTCCCTAACTAGCCCTCACTTACTGGGAAGCTGTTTACGCTCTGAATTGACAGTAAGACTTCATTAACTTGATTCTCCGACTAGGCCTCAGCTCATTGGACATTGTATATGGCCTGAATTGACAGTAAGGCTTCATTAACTTGCTGTTCATAACTAGGCCTCAGCTCATGGGACATTGTGTATGGCCTGAATTGACAGTAACCTACCTTGGCACACAGAGCCCCGACCATGCATGATGGGACATGAAGTACCACCATGGAAAATGGGATTTGTAGTACTTCAAAACCCATCATTCCCCACAGACCACTGTGGCCCAGAACCAAGACCAATAAAGACCCAACTTGGCACACCATGCCCCCCATGACCCACACTCCATCCAACTGCAGTTTAGAGGAGGGCACACCATGGATGATTGCACTTTCTCGCATCTCCTAAAAAGGGCACAGCAACGCGTGCCGGGTACAGCTAGTACTTAATATGCAAGAGGGCGCGCAACTACGTTGTGTTATGTATTCATTGTTGTGAACCACCCTGAGCCTTTTTGGGAAGGGGGGTATATAAATCGAAATAATAAATCTATATATATAAAATCCTCCATGTCATGGTGACAGTCTTAAAGACAAAGAAACCACACAAGGCAGACACACAAAACTAGCCCACAAACACTCACAACCCTACTCGCTATGTTTGCAGCTAAAAAAAAAAAACTTGAAAAAACCCAAGCCAACAGCCAAAAACCCTAAATAAAACCTCTGGGACTACAAATCCCAGAAACCCCTGCGCCGAAACAGCTTCTAAACTCCCCCCTCCCAAACTAAAAAAAAAACACACGGATCCAATAAGCGGCGTGCGCCAACGCCAGCCCCAAGAAGGAGCTAGCCTCGTGCCTAACGTCCTCTTCACATCTCGCGCAAAAAACCCGCGCGCGCACCTCCCAACGGATCGCAGTGGTGAGGAGGAGGAGGCGGAAGCATCAGCAGCCGCCTTGGGGCCTGAGCGAGCTGCCCTGGGCGGAGGAGGGAGGAGGAGGAGCCAGGCAAGCGGCGGCAGGAGCCTGTGCTACGCGCCCGCCGCCATGCCGGGCGGCAGCGCCTCGCCTTCGCCTCAGGAGGAGGAAGCGCCGCTGGCACCGCCGAGAAACATGGTCCTCTTCCTGCCCTCACCCTCCTGCTCCTCCTCCTCGAGAGGTAGCGAAAAGGAAGGAGAGAAGGAAAGGGTGAAGGGAGAGGAAGGAAGGAAGAGAATGGAGGAAGAGAATGGAGGAAAGAAGGAAGGGGAGAGAGGGAAGGGAAAGGAAGAACAGAAGGAAAGGTGATGGGGAGAAAGGAAGGAAGAGGGAGAATGGAGGAAAGAAGGAAGGGGAGAGAGGGAAGGAAAAGGATGGAAGGAAGGAAAGGGTGAAGGGAGAGAAAGGAAGGAAGGAAGAAGGAGAATGGAGGAAAGAAGGAAGGGGAGAGAGGGAAGGAAAAGGAAGGAGAGAAGGAAAGGGTGAAGGGGGAGAAAGGAAGAAGAGAAGGAAAGGGTGAAGGGGAGGAAGGAAGGAAGAGGAAGGAAGGAAGAGGGAGAATGGAGGAGAGAAGGAAGGGGAGAGAGGGAAGGAAAAGGAAGGAAGGAAGGAAAGGGTGAAGGGGGAGAAATGAAGGAAGGAAGAGGAAGGAAGGAAGAGGGAGAATGGAGGAAAGAGGGAAGGAAAAGGAAGGAGAGAGAAGGAAAGGGTGAAGGGGGAGGAAGGAAGGAAGAGGGAGAATGGAGGAAAGAAGGAAGGGGAGAGAGGGAGGGAAAAGGAAGGAGAGAAGGAAAGGGTGAAGGGGGGAGAAAGGAAGGAAGGAAGAGGGAGAATGGAGGGAAGAAGGAAGGGTGAAGAGGGAAGGAAAAGGAAGGAGAGAAGGAAAGGGTGAAGGGAGAGAAAGGAAGGAAGAAGGAGAATGGAGGGAAGAAGGAAGGGCAGAGAGGGAAGGAAAATGAAGGAGAGAGGGAAAGGGTGAAGGGGAGAAAGGAGGGAAGGGAATGGAGGAAAGAAGGAAGGGGAGAGAGGGAAGGAAAAGGAAGGAGAGAAGGAAAGGGTGATGGGGGAGAAAGCAAGGAAGAGGAAGAAGGAGAATGGAGGAAAGAAGGAAGGGCAGAGAAGGAAGGAAATGGAAGGAGAGAGGGAAAGGGTGAAGGGGGAGAAAGGAAGGAAGGAAGGAAGAGGAAGAATGGATGAGAGAAGGAGGGAGGGAAGAAGGAAGTACCACAGGAAGAAAGAAGCGAAAGTACACAGGACAGAAAAAGGAAAGAAAAGGTAATAAAGGAAGGACAACCTGGTGAGGGGGGGAGAAAAGGTATATGTATATGTATATACATGCATCTATTATATAAATGGGCTCACGTCATGTGATGCATACCTCAAACAAAGAAACCATACAAAGCAGAAACACAATACTTGCCAACAGAAATAGGCCTCAAGCAAGGTACGTTTGTAGCAAAGAAACTTTCCCCCCCCAAAACCTAAAAGGCCCCCAAAACGATGAGTAAAAATAAAACTACATTTACCAGCATCCTCCGGGGCAGCCAAAGACTCACCCAGCCTCTACATTCTGAACAACATGATTGGCTGCCAATAAGGGCGGATTTGCATAACTGCTGTAACCATAGCAACGCTGGCAAGAGCCATCCAAGGCTAGGATAGAATGCTGAGAGTTTTCAGTTGGTGTTTGAGGGTAAACTGCCAAAACCAAACTCTGAGGGAGCAATTCTCCAGCAAATTCCTACCCACACAACACAACTTCCAATCACAACCCATCCCACCAACCTTACGGGACCCCGTACACACAACACCTACAAACACCACAAACAAAACCAATCCTTCCTTCCACACAGACATAAACTGACCCAAAAAGACAAGCCATGCCTTCTAAAAATAACAGCATCGGACAACACACTCACAGCGCTACATACATCAAACAAAAAAGGGCAGAACAAACGCCAGAACAGAAACACACTGCGCAGCAGAGACACAGACAACAGGTCACTGCACGACGCACAGCTGAGAACCAAATGCAAAGAACTGCACGACAAGAAGAAGCGCGCAGCCAGGAACAACAAAGACGCAGAAATGCAACAGAACAGCAGCGCGCAAGGAGCGCAGAAAACGACGTCGCAACACAGAAAACAAACTTCAAAAACACCACAACCAATTCCACCGCCTAGCCTTCAGATACAACGCTGCAGAAGACTACAGCATGGCGCCAGAGGCCGACATTGGCACCCTAACGCACATCTGCACACACTGCAAAGCCCTGAAATACCCAGCAGAAACACCGGGAATGTGCTGCCTAGCCGGTAAAGTCTCTCTACCACCACTTGCCACTCCTCCACAACCACTACAGACTTTGCTGAGTGGAGACACTCCAGAATCAAAACACTTCCTCCGCTATAGAAGACAATACAACTCATGCTTCCAGATGACATCATTTGGAGCACACATAGAAAGTGCGCAATTCATGCCTACTTTCAAAATCAAAGGACAAATTTATCACCGAGCTGGCTCCCTGCTCCCAAACACCGAGGGAGCACATCAATTTCTTCAAATGTTTTTCATTGTGGATTGTTCTGATGGGTGGGATGTTGAAGTCCTGTGGAGTTGTCGGTGTGTGGTGTTCCTGGCGTTCTGCAGAGCTTGTGGATATACAATGTTTTGTGTCTTTCCGTCTGCTGTGTTGATGGAGAGGTTCTGTGGTTTCCCAACTCTGGAGCACGCTACGTAGAGTTGTCCGTGGGAGAAGCATTCTGTGTCAAGGTCTATGCCACAGATTTGCAGTGTTTATCCTTGAGCCTTGTTTATGGTGATAGCAAAAGCTAGTGTAGTGCAGTGTCTTTCTGTTCTGGCGTTTGTTCTGTCCCTTTTTGTGTGATGTATGTAGCGTTGCGAGTGTGTCGTCCGATGCTGTTCTTTTTAGGAGGCATGGCTTGTCTTTTGGGTCAGCTTATGCCTGTGTGGAAGGAAGGAATGGCATACAAATGGGTTGAGCAGTAGACGCAAGGTTGTGTTATGTGCGTATTGTGTTGTGCGTAGGTATTACTTTTTGGGTGAGTTAGTGGGTGTGTGGTGGCATTGTGGGTGGTAGTATGTTGTGGAATGCTTGTGTAGGTGGGGTGTTTTGGGTGTTTGTGTGTGTTTGTAGAGTATCAGTGCAGTGTTGTGTTGTGGTTGGAGTATAGGTGGAGTTGGTTTTTGTTTGTGGTGGTGGTAGGTATTGTGTGTGTGGGGTCCCATAAGGTTGGGGGGATGGGTTGTGATAGGAAGTTGTGTTGTGTTGTGTGGGTAGGAATTGCTGGTGTATTGTGCCTGGGATGTGTGTGTTTTTGGAGGTGTGTGTGGTGGTGCAGTCCTGGGTTTTGTGTTGGGGAAGTTGTCAGGTATTTGTGGGGTGTATTTTGTGTGTGTTGTGGTGACATAGTTGTCTTAGTCTGGCTGTGTGCTGGTTGTGATGTGGAGGGGGTGTTGCTTTTGCCAGTGGTGTTTGTTGTGTATTTTGTTTGGGGTGGGTTTTGTGTTGCAGGATATTTTTTTGTGGGTTTTGCAAGTTTGTGTTATTCTGGGGGTATGTGTCTGTCAGTGGTGCCTGTGTCCCTGGTGCCCTATTTGTCTCCCTCCTAGATCTTGGCCTTGACAGTTTAGCCCTCAAACACCAACTGACTAAACTGAAATCACTCAGCATTCTATTCTAGCCTTGGTAACTCAACCTCCCTGCATTTTGTGTGGGCCGATGTTGGCCAATGGGTTTCGCTGGCGGCCTCAGAGGATGCTGGGAAATGTAGTTTTTTTAATCGTTGTTTTGGGGGCTGCTAGGTTTTTTTGGGGGAGTTTCTTTGCTAAAACTTTCCTTGCCGGAGGCCTATTTTTGTTGGCAAGTTTGGTGTCTCTGCCTTGGAAGGTTTCTCTGTCTCTGTCAGTCGTTTGATGACGGGTCCTCCTTTCTATAATAAGATGGCTCTCACTGAAATAAATTTCCAAATATTTTGCTTTCATGGCTCTCTGAATCAGAAAGACCCCTGATCTAACCCATTTTAGGGTAGCACTTGACAAAAAGAACTCCCATTCATGTTGTTGTTGTTGTTGTTATCATGCCTCTTCTTTGAAAGTAATAGGCAGGGTTTGTTTTCTTCCTTTTGCTACAGTGATTTCCTAGAGCAACACTGTGAGAAATCCTGACTTAGAGCCACGAAAGGAAGGAACCATTGCGTGTTGCCAAACCCTCTGTAAACCCCTGTTGATGTTGCAGGGCGTATTGGTTTACATCAGCGGTATTTGCGCTCGACAGTGCTGCTTAAGGGTTTCTCTCAGATTGAGTTCCTTGCCCTTGTATGCTCCGTTCTGCACTCCCGGTGTTGTTAGTCTCATAATTCCAACCGTGTTTGCAAAAGAGTCATAACAGGCTTGATAGGAAGGGAAATTAGTCATCGGATGCACTCTTTGCCGACTTTAACTATCCTTAAAACACTTTGCTGTAGGTAAGCCAGTTGAGCTGCTGAACTTCCTAACCAAAAGGTCAGCGGTTAGAATCTGGGGAAGCGGGGTGAGCTACCACTGTTAGCCCCAGCTTCTGCCAACCTAGCAGTTCGAAAACACACGCATGTGAGTAGATCAATAGGTACCGCTCCAGCAGGATGGTAACGGCGCTCCATGCAGTCATGCTCTAATTACATGACCTTGGAGGCATCTACAGACAACACCGGCTCTTCGGCATAGAAATTGAGATGAGCACCAACCCCCCAGAGACAAACATGACTAGGCTTAATGTCAAGGGGAAACCTTTACCTAATAATAATAATAATAATAATAATAATAATAGAGTAAAATAATGGAAATGTAATAATAACATTGTTATATAGAGTAATGTTACATGCCTTCTTCGGGGGGAGAAGGGTGGGGTATAAATACAGGAAATAAATAATAAATGTAATAATAATAGTCAAATAAATGTGATAAAATAATAGAGTAAAATAATGGAAATGTAATATAATAATAAACAGTAAAATAATGGAAATGTAATGATAAGAATAACAGGGTAAAATAATAAATAACCTTGACTCGAGTATAAGGGGGTTTTTAGCCTAAAAAGGGCTGAAAACTCTGCTTATATTTGAGTCTATAGGGCAGTCTTTCCCAACCAGTGTGCTGTGGCACACTAGTGTGCTGTGAGCGATCATCAGGTGTGCCATGGGAAATTGGAGATAGGAGAGAGAGAGAGGTAGCCCTCCTGTCCTACCGGGAAGCCCTAGCCGGGGCTCGATCCCTTGCCTGAGTCCCGCAAACACAGCCTCTAGTCACCACTTGCCTTCTTGGGCTTCCTCCTCCCCTCCGCTCCTTCCTCGGAAGGGTTTGAGCTGAAAGGCGGGGACTGCGTCAGGTGGAAAGAGCCGCGCGGAGAGAGAGTAGATCCTGGGATGGGACTTCCCCGGGTCCCCCAGCTGCCTGGGGGCGGATCTACACCGTAGCATTCTGTGTGGCAAGTTTGGTCTTGTTCTCTCATTGTTTGGGGTCGCAAAGGGGTCGCAAAGTGTTTTGGGCTTAAACTCCCACCATGCCTGACTGCCTCAGGTCTTTTCCTTTCCCCCTCTGCCACTTGCGAGCGTCGGAATGTTCGCGTTGGCGACTGCCTCAGGTCTTTTCCTTCCCCCTCGGCCACTTGCGAGCGTGGGAATGTTCGCGTTGGCGACTGCCTCAGGCCTTTTCCTTTCCCCCTCTGCCACTTGCGAGCGTCGGAATGTTCGCGTTGGCGACTGCCTCAGGCCTTTTCCTTTCCCCCTCTGCCACTTGAGAGCGTCGGAATGTTCGCGTTGGCGACTGCCTCAGGCCTTTGCCTTATCCTTCTCTGTCAGTTTAGAGGGTCGGAATGTTCGCGTTGGTGACTGCCTCAGGCCTTTGCCTTATCCTTCTCTGTCAGTTTAGAGGGTCGGAATGTTCGCGTTGGCGACTGCCTCAGGTCTTTTCCTTTCCCCCTCTGCCACTTGAGAGCGTCGGAATGTTCGCGTTGGCGACTGCCTCAGGCCTTTGCCTTATCCTTCTCTGTCAGTTTAGAGGGTCGGAATGTTCGCGTTGGCGACTGCCTCAGGTCTTTTCCTTTCCCCCTCTGCCACTTGAAAGTGTCGGAATGTTCGCGTTGGCGACTGCCTCAGGCCTTTGCCTTATCCTTCTCTGTCAGTTTAGAGGGTCGGAATGTTCGCGTTGGCGACTGCCTCAGGCCTTTTCCTTTCCCCCTCTGCCACTTGAGAGCGTCGGAATGTTCGCGTTGGCGACTGCCTCAGGCCTTTGCCTTATCCTTCTCTGCCAGTTTAGAGGGTTGGAATGTTCGTGTTGGCTGGCCAATAGAGGCGTTATGCAAATACTCCCTCACTGGCAACCAATCATGTTGTCAGAATGTAGAGACCGGGAGCCAATCAGAACGCTGGCACATATTCCTCCGCAAACACTGACTTTGCTGTGCCCTATTTTGGAGATGCGAGGAAGTCTGAGTATGTAAGTTGTTGTTGTTGGGGTCATGGCGGTGTTGTTGTGGGTTGTTTTGGTGGGTGGGATGTTGGAGTTCTGTGGAGTTGTTGTTGTGTGGTGTTGCTGGCGTTCTGCATAGCTTGTGGATATGCAATGTTTTTTGTCTTTCCGTCTGCTGTGTTGATGTAGAGGTTGATGCGTGTGTGGGTGGGGTACTTGAAATCCCATTATCCATGGTGTGTCATCCTCTAATCTGCAGTCGGATGGAGTGTGGGTCATGGGGTGCATTGTTTGCCAAGTTTGGTCTTTATCGTCTTGGTTCTTGGACACAGTGGTCTGTGGGGAATGATGGGTTTTGAAGTACTACAAATCCCATTATCCATGGAGGTACTTCAAGTCCCATAATCCATGGTCCACCCTCCTCCAAACTGTAGTATAATGTA
>JARBWK010000096.1:0-77429 GCA_030556195.1 Anolis apletophallus | reverse complement strand
GAGAAGTCACCAAACAACATCTAGAAAACACCAAACAGGAAAATTAGCTCCTGATATATAAAGAGAAGTCACCAAACAACATCTAGAAAACACCAAACAGGAAAATTAGCTCCTGATATATAAAGAGAAGTCACCAAACAACATCTAGAAAACACCAAACAGGAAAATTAGCTCCTGATATATAAAGAGAAGTCAGCAAACAACATCTAGAAAACACCAAACAGGAAAATGAGCTCCTGATATATAAAGAGAAGTCACCAAACAACATCTAGAATACACCAAACAGGAAAATTAGCTCCTGATATATAAAGAGAAGTCACCAAACAACATCTAGAATACACCAAACAGGAAAATTAGCTCCTGATATATAAAGAGAAGTCACCAAACAACATCTAGAAAACACCAAACAGGAAAATTAGCTCCTGATATATAAAGAGAAGTCACCAAACAACATCTAGAAAACACCAAACAGGAAATGAGCTCCTGATATATAAAGAGAAGTCACCAAACAACATCTAGAAAACACCAAACAGGAAAATGAGCTCCTGATATATAAAGAGAAGTCACCAAACAACATCTAGAAAACACCAAACAGGAAAATTAGCTCCTGATATATAAAGAGAAGTCACCAAACAACATCTAGAAAACACCAAACAGGAAAATTAGCTCCTGATATATAAAGAGAAGTCACCAAACAACATCTAGAAAACACCAAACAGGAAAATTAGCTCCTGATATATAAAGAGAAGTCACCAAACAACATCTAGAAAACACCAAACAGGAAAATTAGCTCCTGATATATAAAGAGAAGTCACCAAACAACATCTAGAATACACCAAACAGGAAAATTAGCACCTGATATATAAAGAGAAGTCACCAAACAACATCTAGAAAACACCAAACAGGAAAATTAGCTCCTGATATATAAAGAGAAGTCACCAAACAACATCTAGAAAACACACAAACAGGAAAATTAGCTCCTGATATATAAAGAGAAGTCACCAAACAACATCTAGAATACACCAAACAGGAAAATTAGCACCTGATATATAAAGAGAAGTCACCAAACAACATCTAGAAAACACCAAACAGGAAAATTAGCTCCTGATATATAAAGAGAAGTCACCAAACAACATCTAGAAACACCAAAAAGGAAAATTAGCTCCTGATATATAAAGAGAAGTCACCAAACAACATCTAGAAAACACCAAAAAGGAAAATTAGCACCTGATATATAAAGAGAAGTCACCAAACAACATCTAGAAAACACCAAACAGGAAAATTAGCACCTGATATATAAAGAGAAGTCACCAAACATCTAGAAAACACCAAACAGGAAAATTAGCTCCTGATATATAAAGAGAAGTCACCAAACAACATCTAGAATACACCAAACAGGAAAATTAGCACCTGATATATAAAGAGAAGTCACCAAACAACATCTAGAAAACACCAAACAGGAAAATTAGCTCCTGATATATAAAGAGAAGTCACCAAACAACATCTAGAATACACCAAACAGGAAAATTAGCTCCTGATATATAAAGAGAAGTCACCATCATGGGGATTCTGTGGGGAAGTTTGGCCCAATTCTGTCGTTGGTGGGCATCAGACTGCTCTTTGAGTGTAGGTGAACTATAAATCCCAGCAACTACAATTCCCAAATGTCAAGGTCTGTGTTCCCCAAACTCCACCAGTGTTCACATTTAGGCATATTGAGTATTTGTGCCAAGTTTGGTCCAGGACCCATCATTGTTTGAGTGCTCTCTGGATGTAGGTGGACTACAACCCCAAAACTCAAGGTCAGTGCCCACCAAACCCTTCCAAGTATGCTCTGTGGGTCATGGGAGTTCTGTATACCAAGATTGGTTCAATTCCATCATTGGTGGAGTTCAGAATGCCCTTTGATTGTAGGTAAATTATAAATCCCATCAACTGCAACTCCCAAATGATAAAATCAATATGCTCCAACCCCAGCAGCATTCAGATTTGGGCATATCAGGTATTTGTGCCAAATGTGGTCCAGTGAACGAAAATACATTCAGCAGATCAGATATTTACATTACTGTATGATTCATAACAGTGGCAAAATTACAGTTATGAAATAGTCACAAAAATAGTTTTATAGTTGGGGGTCACCACAACATGAGGAACTGTATTAAGGGGTTGCGGCGTTAGGAAGGCTGAGAAACACTGCCCTAAAGCAAGGGTCGGGAACCTTTTTGACTCAGAGAGCCATGAAAGCAAAATATTTGGAAATTTATTTCAGTGAGAGCCATATAATACACACACACACACATATATGGCTCTCACTGAAATAAATTTCCAAATACATACACACACACACACACACACACACATAGACCTACCACCTGCTCCCTCGACCCGTGCCCCTCCTGGCTTGTTAGATCTTGCCTGGAGGGGTTACGTGGGCCTCTGTTGAATATCGTAAATAGCTCCCTTGAGCAAGGAGTCTTCCCAGAGTGCTTTAAAGAGGCGGTGGTAGCTCCATTACTGAAGAAACCGTCGTTAGACCCCGCGGTTCCCTCCAACTACCGACCAGTGTCGAATCTTTCGTACCTGGGCAAGGTAGTTGAGAGGGCAGTAATGGAGCAGTTGCAGTCCTTCTTAGATGATGCAACATGGCTTGACCCCTTCCAGTCCGGCTTCCGTTCGGGGCATGGGACGGAGACGGTCCTGGTCTCCATCACAGACCAACTCCGCTGCCAGCTCGACCAAGGCGGGTCTGCGCTGCTCGTGTTATTGGACCTCACGGCAGCGTTTGACACGGTCGACCACAAACTCTTGATCCACCGCCTGGCCATGGCTGGAGTGAGGGGACAGCCCTCAAATGGCTGACCTCCTTCCTCCACCAGCGGTCTCAGCGTGTGAGGAGGGGGAGTGGTCTCCGAGGGCTCCCATTAGTTTGTGGAGTTCCGCAGGGGGCCATTCTTTCCCCTCTGTTATTTAACATCTACATGCAGCCGCTTGCACAGCTGGTGCGGAGTTATGGGCTTGAATGTCACCAGTACGCTGACGACACTCAGCTCATTCTGAGGGTGGAGGACAGGTCGGGCCCCGTCCCCGATAATTTCCAGCGCTGCCTCGAAGCCGTTACTGGATGGCTGCGAGCCCGTAGGTTGAGGGGGCATCCGGCGAAGACGGAGATCGTGTGGCCAGGTCGCCCGGGCAGTGGGGAGGTCCAGCTTCCGACCCTGGACGGTGCGGCGTTATGCCCATCGTCATCCGTGAAGAGCTTGGGGGACCACTTGGACTCCCTAGTGTCCATGGAGACCCAGCTCTCTGTGGTCAGCAAGATCGCTTCTTTCATCTCCGACAGGCGAGGAGGCTGGCCCCTACCTGTCCCGGGCCGACCTGGCCACGGTGATCCAAGCCACGGTCATCTCGAGGCTTGATTACTGTAACGCTCTTTACGTTGGCCTTCCTCTGTCGGTAACCCGGAAGCTCAGGCTGGTGCAGAACACTGCCGCCCGGCTCCTGTCTGGCTCCCCAGCAGGATGCCATATAACACCTATTTTGCAGGATCTGCACTGGCTGCCCATTGAGCACCGGATTGCCTTCAAAGTGTTGGTTCTTACCTTTAAGGCCTTACACGGCCTGGGGCCAGCGTATCTGAGGGACCGTCTCACCCCATATTTCCTCTTAGATCACTTCGTTCGGAGGACTCTAATCTGTTAGCGGTCCCTTCCGCTAAGGTGGCCAAAAGAACTGCCACTCGTCGAAGGGCCTTTTCGGTCATAGCGCCGACATTGTGGAATGCCTTGCCGCCTGCTACCCGGGCCATCCATGACCTGCTCCCGTTTAGGCGGGCTTGTAAGACTCACCTTTTCCGGCTGGCTTTCCAGGTCTAGGTCAAAGAGCGGGACCCCTTGACAACGCTGCCAGACCGCTTGAACTATGTTAATTGTGTTTTAACGCTGTTTTACTGTGCATTTTTATCTCGTTTTATATTGCATTTTAGTGTGTATGCTGATTGTATATTGTTTTGCCCCTGGCTGTGAGCCGCCCCGAGCCTACTTGGGAGTGGCGGCATAGAAGCCGAATAAATAAATAAATAAAATAAATATCTCGGCATTACTTCGCAAACAAAGATTCTTAGGAAGGACTCATCCAATGCTTTTTTACAAGCGTGTTGATGACTAAAAAGGCCAATCTGAGATAGGCAAGTCCGGTTGCAGAAAGCACAGCAGAAAGTCTCCTTGGGTGATGTTGTTTCTAAGTTGCGGTTCTTTCTGCGTTGTCATTTCTCTTCAAGACCCATTCGGCGTGTCCTCTCGAAAGAGGCCGCAGCATTGTGGATAGTGCATCTCCATGCCTCCCGATGTGAGGCCAGGGTGGACCATTGTTGGTGATGAATCTGGCTGAGCCTGAGATGTTGTTTCAGGGAGTCCTTATCTCTCTTTTTGGGGGTGCCTCTCTTGCGCTTACCCTTGGCGAGTTCACCATAGAGAAGTATCTTTGGGAGGCGGTGGTCCTCCATCCTAGAGACCTCGTGCCCTGCCCAGCGCAGCTGTGTTCTCAATAGCACGGCCTCAACGCTGGCGATCCCTGCTTGCTCAAGGACAGCAACATTCGTCACATAGTCGGTCCAGTGTATATTTAGGATTGTGCTAAGACAGTGCTGATGAAAGCGTTCGAGGAGTTGTAGGAGTTGGCAATAGGTGACCCATGTGTCCTTCAAGCCTGTGCAGTGGATTTTTCTGGTGGAGCGCACAGTACTGGCCTCGCCCTTTAAACCAAAGGTTCATCTGCCGGGGCCTAGCAAGCTTGGATGGTGGCAGCGAGGTCCTCAGGTCGTAGGTTTGTTTCGAGTTTCCTTTTTTTTTAGATGGTTGACCTTACAGGGATAGATGAAGGGAGGCCCTTCCGGTGGCTATTATGCCACTGCCAGCATGGCTCACAACTTCATTAGGGTACGCAAGCCTCTCCCCCACTGCAAGGGGGCACCAATGGAGAGGAATTTCAATATATTATAATGTCTATATATATATAATATAATAATTATGATATTAATACTAATAATATTAGAATATTTCTTGATATATTAATATGTTAATATTAATGATGTGTAATATATAGTAAATATAGTAAGTAAATAAATAAATTATGTAGATTAGAATGTAGTTCCTCCTTTAGGTGCAGCCCTCCATAATATTTTTTAGCTCTCATGTGGCCCCTTGGAAAAAATAATTGCCCATCCCTGGCCTGCAGCTCTGTAGGCATGAAACACAATTCCTAGAGTTAAGCATTGGACTTCGAGATCTAAACAGTTCTTGTTTTAGAAACCAGGCTTTTCGTGTGACTAAGAATTGGGGGGGGGGGGGAGCCTGAGCAAAGCCACTCTGGAGTGTGAGCAAGACGAAGCTCTGCGATTATGTCTTGACAGTGCTCATAAATCAATGGGTTTAAGACATCAGAGTGCAGTCTGCGCGCGTGGTCAGATCCCTCCCATCAGTGTCAGTTACCCAGAAAGGGCTGGTGTCATGCTCCAAAAGATCGAAACAATTGTGCCTTTGGATGCCATCAGGCTGGACGGATGCGCTTCGCCCTTGAGTGCATCTACACTATGGAATTGACGCAGCTTGACCTGATTTTAACTGCCATGGCTGGAAGGTGTACTTCTACAAGGCCTTTAACATGTCCTGTTGGTGCTCCAACAAACTACAACTCCCAGGATTCCGTATAACTGAGCCGCGGCAGTTAAAGTTATGTGAAACAGCATTAATTGTACAATGTCGAGGCATCTTTGTATCAGTATACACCCAAATTTGAAGACTGGTGAGGTTGGAGAGTGGGGGATGATTTTGTCATTTGGGAGTTGTAGTTGCTGGGATTTATAGTTCACCTACACAATCAAAGAGCATTCTGAACTCCAAGGATGGAATTGAACCAAACTTGGCACACAGAACTCCCATGAGCAACAGAAAATACTGGAAGGGTCTGGTGGGCATTTAACCTTACATTTTGGAGTTGTAGTTCACCTACATCCAGAGAGCACTGTGGACTCAAACAATGATGGATCTGGACCAAACTTGGCATGGATACTCGTTATGTCCGAATGTGAATAGTGGTGGAGTTTGGGGAAAATAGACCTTGGCATTTGGGAGTTGTAGTTGCTGGGATTTATAGTTCACCTACACAATCAAAGAGCATTCTGAACTCCAAGAATGGAATCGAACCAAACTTGGCACACAGAACCCCCATGTCCAACAAAAAGTACTGGAAGGGTCTGGTGGGCATTGACCTTACTTTTGGAGTTGTAGTTCACCTACATCCAGAGAGCACTGTGGACTCATACAATGATGGATCAGGACCAAACTTGGCATGGATACTCAATATGCCCAAATGAGAATAGTGGTGGAGTTTGGGGAAAATAGACCTTGACATTTGGGAGTTGTAGTTGCTGGGATTTATAGTTCACCTACACAATCAAAGAGCATTCTGAACCTGACTGAGGATAGAATTGGGCCAAACTTCCCACACACAACCCCCATGACCAACAGAAAATACTGTTTTCTGATGTTCTTTGGCAACCCCTCGTGACCCCCCCAGGGGTCCCAACCCCCAAGTTGAGAAAGGCTGATGTAGATAGAGAAGGAGAGGGAGGGAGAAGTTACTTTGGTAACTAAGTAGCTGATTATTACTATGATCATCAATATGTTGATAATATATATAAGATATAAGGTATAATATAATAATATATAATATATAATATATGGGAATGTGGCGCAGCTGGCTGGGTGTCAGCTGCATAAGATCTCTACTAACCAGAAGGTCATGAGTTTGAGGCCTGCCCGGGTCAGGGTGAGTTCTCGACCAAATTGTGTAGCTTGTTGTCAACCTTTGCAACAGGAAAGACAGTTGCATCTGTCAAGTAGGAAAATTAGGTACCACTTTGTGGGGAGGCTAAATTTAACTGATTTACGAGACCATAAAATCTCCAGGAAGTACACAAAAAAGAATGAAGGAATGCGACAGCTCCCCCTGGTGGCCTCTATGTCTGTCTATATATGTCTAAATTGCCTCTATGTCTGTCTATATATGTTGTATGTCAATGGCATTGAATGTTTGCCTGTATATGTGCATTGTGATCTGCCCTGAGTCCCCTGCGGGGTGAGAAGGGCGGAATATAAATGACGTAAATAAATAAATAAATAAAATATAATGATGGTGATAATAATAATAAATATGAGTTACTTCTGGCTTGATCGGCTCTCCAAACCTGATGGAACTGTCACTCATTAATGTTCTGACCTCTGGCAAAAAAACCAAAAAACTGTTTCTCCATAGGCTTTGCTGGCTTGCATTCTGTATCCTGAGACTATATTATGAGGATAGGAAGTACGGTTTCCCTACATCAGTGTTTCCCAACCAGTGTACTGGGGCACACTAGTGTGCCGTGAGCGATCATCAGGTGTGCCTTGGGAAATTGGAACCTCCAGGAGGGGAGGGGGGAGAGTCTAGTGTGTTGAAGTATAAAAACCCTAAGAAACCTACCTCGATAAAGGCACAGAATTACAAACACTCCCCCTCCCCACCCGTTGTCTACTTGGTCTCTCCCTCCTCCATGCATTGGGAAGGCCCGCCTCCCTTTCCCCAAGTAGAGACCTCCTCTTGCCTCCCCTCCCCCGGGCCTAATGGCAGATGGTTCAGTCCAGCACCGGCCCCGCTTCTCCCTCCTCCCCCTCCTCCCCAGTGTGCGTGAAACTGCTCTCGGCCTCCCTCCGGCTCCCTGCCTGCCGCCGCCTTCCTGCCTGCCTGCTTCGCCAGCCCCGAGATGCCCACCCGAGCCGCCCTGCTGACCCTCGAGGAGCTGCACAGGTGGTGAATGAAGCTGCTGCTCCCCACAACCCCAATTCAAGCCTGGCGGGGAGGGGAGGGGCAAGCTAAGTGAGAGGGAGACTGGTGGTCTTTCGAGGCTCAATTCCATTGTTGCAAGAGTTCAGGATGCTCTTTGGTTGTGTGTTAACTATAAATCCCAGAAACTGTAACTCCCAAATGCCAAGGTCTATTTTTCCCAAATTCCATCTGTGTTCCCATTTGGGCATATTGAGTATTCATGCCAAGTTTGGTCCTGATCCAACATTGTTTGAGTCCACAGTGCTCTCTGGATATAGGTGAACTACAACTCCAAAAATCAAGGTCAATGCCCACCAAACTCTTATAGCATTTTCTTTTGGTTGTGGGAGTTCTCCGTGGGAAGTTTGTGTCTTTCCGCCATTCCTGCCAGGATATCTATGTTGTGTTCATCGAAACAGGCCCAGGTTTCACACTGAGTGTATAAATACTTTAAAAAACATATTAACTATATGTATGACTGTGTTAGAGTGTCATTTTGTGCCATTTTGGGTGATGGTGTGCCCCAGGATTTTGCAAATGTAAAAAGTGTGCCGTGGCTCAAAAAAGGTTGGGAAACACTGCCCTACATGTCGGAAAGTGCAGCTCCACATCCATTTCTACGACTCCGAAAGATATAATTTGGAAGGAGAAACATGATAGGCCTTTTGCCCCAGGGCTTGCTGGCATGCCTTCTCCATGCTGGGAATCTGTTCTAAGGCCTGGAAGGATTGTTCTCGCACTCCTTGTGCCAAAACCGGGTTCAGTTTGCACAAAAGGGAAGCCTTTTTGCAGAGCAAGAAGCCTGGGAGCGAGTCCAAACATCTGTGTATTATTTCGTCATATGGAGAGGAGCAGCTGCCGAAGTCAAAAAGGGGAACCGGACACATCTCTCTTTGAAGTTTCGCTGACACGTCTGCAATAGACAAAAATATCCATGGGAATGGACTGTCTGCACTGTGGTATGAATGTGGTTTGAACTTCCATGGCTCAAGGTTATAGAATCTTGGGAGTTGCAGTTTGGGGGAAGCACTAGTATTCTTTGGCAGGGAAGGAGTTGTAAAACAGGTCCGCAGTTTGGGAGTCCTCCTGGATTCAGCACTGACACTTGATACTCAGGTGTCAGCGGTTAAAACCCGTGGGCCAACTGCGACCATACTTCATGAAGTCTGAGCTGACCATGGTGATCCACGCCTTGGTTACCTCTAGACTAGATTACTGCAATACACTCTACGTGGGGCTACCCTTGAAGACGGCCCGGAAACTTCAACTTGTCCAGCGATCAGCAGCCAAATTAATAATGGGCTTGGCTGACTTACCGGCCGAGCAGGTTGTGAGGTGGCGGTTGTCCTCGCCGCCATCTTGCGGGGGATGGAGACGGCTTCTTTCCAGAAGCCCCCGGGTGGCGGGAAGGTTTCCCGCCACCAATGCCGGCCGGCCAATGGCAGGGCTGGCCCCGCCCCGCCCTATGTCGTCAGCCGGCCTGCCCACACATCCGCCCGGGCAGCTCATTTAAGGCTGCCTGGGACTTCCCAGCCAGCACTGGGGACCTGATCCAGCTTTTTCCTCCCCCCCCACCCTACTTTTTTCAATGCTTATTTGTTGTTCCTTGTTGTTTTTATATTTATATTTATAGCTGAGGACCCGGCGGTGCCCGGGCTATTTGAGGAAGGCATTGTGTGCCAAGGTTGGTCCGTATCAGTTGTTCATTTGGCTCGCAGTGGTTTCGGGAAGTGAGTGAAGGATTATGGACCATGGACCACCACACTCCGGGGCAGAGAGTTCCACTGCTGAATGGCTCTCAGAGTCAGAAAGTTCTTCATAATGTTCATATGGAATCTCCTTTCTTGTAGTTTGAAGCCATTGTTCCACGTCCTAGTCTCCAGGGCAGCAGAAAACAAGCTTGCTCCCTCCTCTCTATGACTTCCCCTCAAGATACGTAAACATGGCTCTCATCTTGTCTCCTCCCGCCTTCTCTTCTTCAGGCTAAACATGCCCAGCTCTTTAAGCCACTCCTCATAGGGCTTGTTCTCCAGACCCTTGCTCCTTTGAGTCGCCCTCTTCCTCTGGACACATTCCTGCTTGTCAATATCTCCCTTGAATTGTGGTGCCCAGCATTGGACACAGTGTGATTCCAGGTGTGGTGTAAGCAAGGCAGAATAGAGCAATGGGTAGCATGACTTCCTTAGATCCTAGACACTAGACTCCTATTGATACAGGCCAAAATCTCATTGGCATGCTTATGACTAATTCATGTGGTTTCTGTTGCATGTACACACGCACGCATGCTAATGCTTCTAACCTTGTCTTCTCACACTTTGCAAGTTTCAGAGCAGAGCAATGCTTCTTATTGGGCATGGTCTCCAGACCTTTGAGCCTTTCAGTTGCCCTCTTCCTCTGGGCGCCTTCTTCCAGCTTAGAGCCAAGGACTCTTTTATTTAGTTACTAGCTTGGGGACCTGGCGCTGCGAAAGGCCTTTTGTGCCAAGGTTGGTCTTTATCTGTTGTTTATGTGGCTTGTAGTGGTCTTGGGAAGTGAGGGAAGGTACTGGGAGTCCCATCGTCCATGGTCCATCCTCCTCCAAACTGCACCAGGATGTAGATTGGATCATGGGGGTTCTGTATGCCAAATTTGTTTACTGTCAATTCAGGCCATACACAATGTCCCATGAGCTGAGGCCTAGTCGGGAAAATCAAGTTCATGAAGCCTTACTGTCAATTCACGCCTTAAACAGTATCCCATTAGGTGAGGCCTAGTCAGGAAATTCAAGTTAATGAAACCTTACTGTCAATTGTGGGCCTAGTTTGTGATTTGTAGGGGTTGCAGTGTTTTTTGTGAAGTGTTTTGGGTGAAGGTACTGAGCATTCAATTTCCAACGGTAAAAACTGTCAACTGGCTAACTTCAACTCCAATAAAGAAATCTAAACACACAAGTATCTCAAGGTGTAAACAATATATATTCAGTAATATCTTCAACAACACATTAGACAAAATAAACATATCAATCCCCAGTGGGTGTCTAGCCCCCAATGTCAAAAACCACCACCAATAATCCAAAAGTGATCCAATACGATGTGAATTTGGAGCGGTTGGGTGAGGGGGGTGGGTTGTTGGAGAGTGGCCGCAATGAAGGTTTTATAATCCAAACCCATCGGGGTGTTTGTAATCCAAAAGAGGAAAGTAGAAGCGAGGAGACTTGGAGCGGGCACACCGCTAACCAAACTTAACGGCTGAGTAGCATCCCCAATACGGGGTTTTTTCTGGCTTGGCGTCCTCCGCGTTTTCCTTGGCCGACGAGGACGCAAATGTCAAGGAGTCCAACCTCGTTTCGACCCCCACAGGTCTTTTTCAAGGCCAATACAAACAAAGATCCTCACATCGCATCACAGGGCAAGCGGCAGGAATCTAATGCAAACATAAAAACGCTTGTAATAACATATCTAACACATAGTGTGAGTGTTCAAATAGTGACCACTATCAATTATACAACATACATGAAATGGAAGCACATAGCTACTACAATTCGGATTTACCTTGGAGAAGAGTTCTCTGGTGTAATCTACCTCCATAGGTAGGGCAAATGCACAGACAAGGAGAAAAGGGGAAAGCTTTGTAGGAAGAGGGAGTCAGCAGGTGGGTTCATTATAGGAGTAAGTTACTGATAGGTATCCTTTCATTTAATCCCCATGGTTGCTCTGTTCTTAAAAGGACAGTCTATTTGCTATCTGCCCTTAGTAAAGCTTTTTGAGTATCAAGATGTGGGGAGGTCATGATGCTTTCAAGCTCAAAGAACTGAAGATCATCTGGGCTGTGTTGGTACTTTTTGAAATGGATGTATAACGGAGAATCCTCCGATTGTAGGCGGATTCTTGAACGGTGTTCAGAGACCCTCGTTCGGAGACTCCTCCCCGTTTGGCCCACATAAAGAAGGCCGCAAGTACAGATCAGGCTATACATGAGGGACTCATTTTGGCAGGTGCAGAAAGTAGATAATACAAAATTGCACTGTTTGCCAGGACTAGAATTCCTTCCCCGGGAAGACAAAAGGACACTGGGCACAGTGGCCACATGGATGGGTTTTGGGGGTCAAATTGCTTCTCAAAATGGGTTTTCTGATGGTTGAGTGCACTAGAGTGTCTTTGATATTTTTGGTCCTCTTGTAGGCCACCATGGGAAATGTCTCTAGGCCCGGGATGTCTTGTATCAGTGGTCAGTATTTCTTCACGATGCGGATAATGTTAGTAGAATTTTTGGTGAGTGTTAGGGGCCACACCATTCTACTGGAGGCAGATTTATCTTTGGGGGTGAACAGGGTCTCCCTTACAACGTCGTCCGCCTTTCGTTTGGCCTTCAATAGGATCTGGGCCGGATATCCCCTGATCCGGAGTCTTTCCATAATGTTGTTAGCTTCAAGTTGGTATGCAGTTTTGGTGGAACAGTTCCTCTTTAATCTAATGAGTTGCGAGTATGGTAGGCTCCGCTTGAGGGCATGGGAGTGAAAACTATCATATCTCAAGAGAGAATTTTTGCTGGTGGGTTTCCGATAGTTTTTCACCAATAAGTCATTGTTGTTAGCGTATACAGTTACATCCAAAAAGTTGACTGAAGCTTGATTATATTCCACTGTGAATTGGATGTGAGAGTCCCAAGAATTAAGCCACCTAGTGGATTGCTCACGAGGAGTCCCATTGGATATCACTATAAAGACATCATCAATAAACCTGGCGTAAAACCGGATTTTCTGGGCCATGTCCGTGGGGTTGCTGTTATACACATGTTGTGCCTCCAGGCTATTCATATATAGATTTGCTACACTAGGAGCAAAAAGGCTCCCCATGGCCACACCGGAAATTTGCAAGTAATAATCCTGGTTGAAGACAAAATAATTATAGACAAGTACACAGTCACTTAATTCCATCAGGAATTGTATAGGGGGAATGTCACTGGTCTGTAAGGCAACAAACGAGTCATAAAGTATAGCTCTCGCCTGATCTGTAGGGATGTTTGAATAAAGTGAATTAACATCAGCCACCACTAGGGTGTCACCTTCATGCATATTAAAATGTTCTATCTTCAGGATAAATTCACTGGTATCCCTGATAAATGCCAGTTTGGATTTGACTAAGGGTTGAAGAAGGGTGTCGAGGTACGTGGCTACCGGTTGTAAGAGCCCCCCCGTGCTGGAGACAATGGGTCGCCCAGGCACCGGTCTGGTTGTTTTATGCGTCTTGGGTAGGTGATAGAACACCGGTATTCTGGGGTGTTTGTTAGTGAGAAATTTAGCCAATTGATTGGAGATGTATCCCATCAGTTCTCTATGAGTGATGATGTTGTAAACTATAGTTTGGAATTGGTGGGTGGGGTCTCCTGGAAGATGTTTGTAGTAGGCACGGTCATTTAATTGACGATAGGCTTCCGTTAAGTAATAATCAGTCTCCATCACCACAAGCCCGCCTCCTTTATCCGCAGATTTGATGGTTAAAGCTGTATTTTCGCCTAATTGATTTAAGATTTTCATCTCTGTGGAGGAAAGGTTGGTGTGGAATTTCTTATATGAGTAGTTGATGCGATTGACTTCTTCAGACACGACATCTTCAAAGGCTTTGATTCTGTGATTGGAGCAGACAGGAGTAAAGGTACTTTTACATTTTACTTTTACAGCCAGACTCATTACTGGGTCATCAGTGAGGGATCACATCTCCCCCATTCTTAAAGAACTCCACTGGCTGCCCCTAGAGTTCAGAGCCCTTTACAAACTCCTGGTGCTCACCTTTAAAGCCCGGCACAACATTGGGCCTTCCTATCTGAGTGACCGGCTGACGACCCAATGCAGCGAGAGGCCAGCACGCTCCATCACCCGCGCCCCTTCGACTTGGAACTCACTGCCGCCCGCCCTCAGAGCCTCTCCGACTCTATCTGGATTCCGCCCAGCCCTGAAGACCTGGCTCTTCCGCCTAGCGTTCGGGACTGGCTCGGTACCCTGGACTACCTGAGCCACCCCTCCTGTTCATATTCCATGTTTTTAAACTGTTGTACATTGTTCACCCTAGGGTTTTAACGGTTGTAAGTCGCCCGGAGCACCGCCGGTGGAGGGCGACTCACAAATATTAAAGTATTATTATTATTATTATTATTATTAGATTAGTCATTGGGGGTATCATTAGAAGCAGAGAAAAAGTCTTTCAGGCGAATAGATCTATACAGGCCTGCCAGATCCCGTCTCACATTTAAATCATTGTGTTTAAATAAGCCCTTATTTAAAATCCTCATTTCAATGTCAGATAAGGGGTAACTGGATAGATTCACTATTAGGTCTTCCCCTTTCTGTTCCTGTCCTTGCGAAAATCCCTCTGTTCCCGTGGAGGGTTGTTCCTTTTATTTCTGAAGTCATATCTCTCTCTGTTAGATTCGGAGGTAGAGGGTGCAGGGGCGGTGGAATTATTGGAGGAGGATCTTTCTTCCTGCGAGTCAATATTTGATGGCTCCTTGGAAAATCTCAGGGATCTGCCCCTAGAGTTAGATCTGGATCTGGGCCATTTGTAAACCCTGTTAAGGGTGTAGTCTTGTAAATCCCTCTTGTATTTCTCGGTCTTGAGTTTCTTGATCTCCAGAAACAGATCATCGCATTGTTTCTTGATGTTAGACAGGTCTTGCGGTGTAATGGTGTCTTTAACAGCATCTCTCACAGTTTGGATCTCTAATTTCATTAAGTTCTTTAGCCGACCTCTCGATCAAAAGTACCATAAGATCAGTACTGCATTTACTCAAAATAGCGTCCCATTTGGTAGTAAACTCGACGTCATCAGTGTAGGAACCAGGTGGTAGTTTAACCCTAAATCCTCGTGGAATCATCTTGCCTCGGATGTAATCGGCTAAAGCCGCGGCATTCAGGTTCACCCTAATTTCTCTAAGTTCCAATTCAAGTAAGTCATTAATGGAGGCTGACTGTTCCCCACTGGTGGCCTCGACCTCCGCTAGGTCGATGACCGGGGTCCAACATTGTAGTACCTGTGTAATGTGCTGTTCGGAAAACGAATTGGTGCTTTCCGCCATATTATAAGACCCACAGGCTAACCTGGTAACTATGATATAACTCAACAGGTATGGTCACAGCTAATCCAATAAAGAAATCTGAACACACAAGTATCTCAAGGTGTAAACAATATATATTCAGTAATATCTTCAACAACACATTAGACAAAATAAACATATCAATCCCCAATGGGTGTCTAGCCCCCAATGTCAAAAACCGCCAACAACAATCCAAAAGTGATCCAATACGATGTGAATTTGAAGCGGTTGGGTGAGGGGGGTGGGTTGTTGGAGAGTGGCCGCATTGAAGGTTTTATAATCCAAACCCCGATGGGTGTTTGTAATCCAAAAGAGGAAAGTAGAAGCGAGGAGACTTGGAGCGGGCACGCCGCTAACCAAACTTAACGGCTGAGTAGCATCCCCAATGCGGGGGGTTTTCTGGCTTGGCGTCGTCCGCGTTTTCCTTGGCCGATGAGGACGCAAATGTCAAGGAGTCCAACCTCGTTTCGACCCCCACAGGTCTTTTTCAAGGCCAATACAAACAAAGATCCTCACATCGCATCACAGGGCAAGCGGCAGGAATCTAATGCAAACATAAAAACGCTTGTAATAACATATCTAACACATAGTGTGAGCGTTCAAATAGTGACCACTATCAATTAGACAACATACATGAAATGGAAGCACATAGCTACTACAATTCGGATTTACCTGCATACCAACTTGAAGCTAACAACATTATGGAAAGACTGAGACCTGTAGTCATTGCAAACGCATAGTTGGCAGGGTATGCATTCGCAACAGCCCGACAGGGTGAAAACGGAAAGATAACAAAACATAACACAACAGATCACCAAAGGTAGTCTGCGTGTGAAGAGAGTACACAAGCTCTCTTCCTGCTTCAGCACATTAAGATTGAGAGTGCCATGTTTATATCCGCTTTTGGTTGGATTCACTGGAAGAAAGGGCTTCCCTTCAACAGATCCCCAGTGGACCGGAAGTTGAGAAGCTCCCCAGAGAAGCTCTTGATTTCCTTCTGCAACCGCTTCAAGGCGGGAGTTGTTGGCTTCCTCTTGTAGGTGACCTCCGTCAAGAGTTTCTCCGCCAAGTAGTGGAGCCACAAGATGTTGCTGTGAGGGAAATAGGAGAACGGCAACGCCTGGGCCGACTATCTCATTTGGAGGTAGACATCGAACTGGTAGTCGCCTCGGCCTTGGAAAACCTCCTCGTCGGTTGAGAGGTCACAGTAGACCGTCAGCCCATCTCGCTCGAGCCGGGAGAGGGTGTAGTCGATGATACTGGATGCCGTGCGTGGGGAAAACAAGCACCTCGCCCTTCAGCTTCACGCTCACTTCCTTCTGGTGGGTACTCTTGAGAAGCACATTCCCCCAATGAAGGTCCCGGTGCTCGAAGCTCAGGGCCTCCTCCGCCACAGCCAGCGAGGCCTCCACTTGTTGCAGGATGCTTTTCGCAGCGGCCACAGAGTACAGCTTCCGCTTGCGCATTACTGACTCCTGTCGCTTTGTGATGTCAGGTTCCTTGGTCCACATGCTGAACGTTGGCGCTGTCTATTGCCGTTCTCGAGGCCTTTTCCTCTTGGGAAACCCATCCATCATGGTTGGGAGTTGGGAAGATCTTTGTCCTTTGAGTGGCTGGGACTTCAAGTCCACACTTTCTTGTAGCTGTGGTTGCTCGGCTCTGGCTTTGTCACCCGGTGCGTGATCCCCACCTTGCGAAGTCTGGACTTCCTTAGGTTTGCTCACTGTCACCTTCTTCTCTGATCGAGGCAAGCTGGCTGGTTCAGCATGGTCGATTGCAGAGGCTGGTGTCAGCTTCGCTGGAGATGAAGGCTTCCCTTTATCTCTGGTTTTGGGATCTGACCGTGATGATCTTGATGGTTTGGGGGCACCAGTGAGCGTGGAGTCGACGTTGGAGGTCAAGTCCTGGCAGAGCACGGTAACGTGGTTAAGGCAGCTCCACATTTGAGTTGGTCCATCGCTGGGAGGACTGTCTTCATCACCAGAACTAGACGCAGTGGAGGGCTGCATCCTGTCGAGGCATACCTGCCCTACCACGGTCCATCCAAGGGGCGTCTTCTGGGCCAATGGAGTCTCCGTGGTCCCATAACTTGTTCCTCTATGTAGAAGAGGCTTGGGCAGTTGTCCCCTATGAGGAGATGAATCCCCACATCCCTTTCAAGCTTTGGGACGGTCTGTTTCAGATGTCTGAGGTGAGGGTGCGCTTCCACTATGGCCTTGGTGGCAATTTGCCTTTTGTCCCGAGAAATGGACACACATTCCAGGAGGCTTGGCAACTCGAAGCCCCTCTGTTCGCCGCAAAGAGACACCACGAAGTTAGAAGCCACTCTGCCCTTCATGCGCTGGCTTCCAGAGCAAGTGGAAATCTCATAATCCGCAGTTCGGACTTTGGCGTCAAACATCCGGAAGAACTCTGGCGTGGCCAAGGATGCATCACTTTGGGCATCTAGAGCCACGTAGACTTTATTCTTTAACTCTGGTCTGCCTTGAGGGTACACCTCGGCAAGGCAGATTGGGTGGCACACGCGAGACTTGCTGCTGCCTTGGCACAGTTTGGTGCAAGCCACGCCAGACGACTGTGAATCGACGTGCGGCGTTTCGTCTCCCTCGGAGTCACTCTTGGGTGATGGGCTCGTTGCGCTGGAGCTTGTAGAATAGCCCTCGGGGTCGTGCATGGCTGTACAATGCTTCAAGCTGTTGCACAGCTGGCACTTGACCTTGACTTTGCAGTCCTTTGAGAAGTGGCAAACTCTTTGCAGTCCGCCAAACTGTGATATCCTTGGTGAATCGGGCAGGGAATGGTCTTCGTGCCCGGAGCTGAACTGGGAGCAGACTGCTCAGTTCCAGTTGCTTTGACTGTGATGGAGCGCTTGGTCTCCCTTGAAAATTCTTTGGTGTCTTTGGAAGGTCTGTCCAGATCGTTTCTGGACGTGGCCGCACGGGATACGAATTCCACCAGACGGGAAAATGGAGGGTAAAATTGGTTATTGGCTTCCATGTAGCTAGTGACCACGTCCACCCAAGTTTCCTTGAGGCGAAAAGGCAGCTTCTCAATAATTTCCTCCTGGGAGGAGCGCTGGTCCAGAGAGACGAGCCCTGGCAGTTGAGGATTCCTCTGTGATGCGAGTAACTCCGTCAGGAGGTCACCCAGTTCCCACAGATGTTCAGAGTCTTGAGGCTTCAACACAGGAAATCTTCTGAGTCTGTCTCTCATCGATGCCTCTATGGCAGAGCTTGTTCCGTATTTTTGGAATAGACGGCCCCAGGCGAAGCTGAGGGCTAAGACGGGGTCCTCAACGTGGGCTATGAAGATCCGTCTGACATGCTCCGACGAGGACGGTCCGAGCCACTCGATAAGCAGACTCACCTCATCTTCAGGAGGCACGTTGAGGTCTCTGATCGCTCTTTGGAACGAGGTGGACCACCACTTGAAGTCCTCAACCCGATCCGAAAATCTCTGCACTCCGCGTTCTTTGAGATCCCTTCTGGGATTCCTTGGTGCGGTGTTCCCATGAGGACTGGGCTGCCGGGATGGCCTACTTGGCGTTGGGTCAGGGGCACGGCTGAATGACCTTGACTGCTGGGTCGATTCTCTATGAGGGTTGACTGCACCTTCCTGAAGGAAAGATCTACGTGGGTTAGCACCCTCTAGTGGTCTTCGGTAGGCGTTAGAGCTGTGTGGCTCGGTCGCCGCTGGTGCAGGCACGGGCAAGTGGGGAAGATGGCTCCCCTCCCTGGCAGGGTCCTGGCGATGGGGATCCGTAGCGCCAATGGAGCCAGACTCTACGAACCGACGGTCACGCTGTACACTTCTCGCTCGGGCGACGTCTCTGACCCAAGAAGCAATTGTATCAAGCTGTATGTGATGTGACTTGAACAGTCATGGATTTTAGTATCCATGAGAGGTCCCCAGCAAAATCCCATCATGTATTTATTTATATCCAGCTCTAACCCCTCACTATAGTGAAGTTAGTATAGTTCACGAAACTTGCGCAAATATTATTACAGTACTGACATTGATATCTTCACTCTGTCATCCAGGGTGACCTCAATTCAGGGAGGCATGCCATTTGTGCCACTTCTAGCTTTCACTTGACATGTTTCTCTGAGATTTGTATTATTTCCATGCTTAATTTCCATTGCAGTGAACCTGAACAAAAATCATGTATATGAGGAATAGAAATTTAATGGTTGAAATATTATTGCTGAAATTTTAAAAACCATCTATCTGCCAATTTGAATGTGGATTAACTCGTGTTATATGACTCAAAAAGATTTTGTTGATTGTTTGGGATCCATCATATTTTCATTTATATTTTTTATGGTTGCTCATCACATAACCTTAAATAATTAAAATAACAACAACAACATAACAATGGCTGGGGACATAAAGGAATAAATGCTACAGGAATGTAATATATTCAGGCATGAAAAGTTAAATAATAATGAGAATGTAGATGCCAAGTTTTAAATCCTACTGTTAACCCTATTTAAAGTAGACCCATTGCATTATTTCTATTTACCTTCATAGGTACCACTCAACAATTCATTCATTGGTTCTATTCAAGATGGGACTAACCCACAAGAGAAACAGTAACTGATTCATGTAAGCAAAAGGAGGCTAGGCATGCATCTACACTGTTACGTTAATGCAGTTTGACACCACCTTAATTTCTATGAGTGGTAGTTTCACAAGGTCTTTAGCCTTATCTGTTATCTCAACTCTCATGATTCCATAGAACTAAGCCATGACAGCTAAAGTGATGCCGAACTTTCAGACCTTTTGGATTACAACCTGCAAAATTCCCATTTACAGTAGCAACTGAGCATTGAATAAATTACCGGCCAAAATGTAACTTTCTGAAATTCAGGAGATTTGTTGGAAAGATATTCTGATTTTCTGGGCTTTATGGCAGCTTATGGACCATGTTCTATGAAGTTACCATTTTCTAGTATTTGGGGGGGGGGGGGACTAACTCAATCACAGTTAAAATTCAGAACTCCACAGCTGGGATAAAAAAAGTTGGACTTCCTCTTGAAAAAGACTACAAAGCAGTGTAATGTTGAGTTGTGAGTTTTCCAGGCTGTATGGCCATGTTCCTGAAGCATTCTCTCCTGATTTTTCCCCTGGATCACAGCTAAAAAATTTTTTGCCACCAGCCACACACCCATTTCTGCCTTTGGGAAAAGGGGCTACTCACACATCCAGCTTAATGGTTACTCTAACTCCGTGGGAAAGGAGTGGAGAACTTTGCTTATACAAGACCCAGTAAAAAAACTTACATCACCTTCTACTCAGTCAATGGCAATAAGCAGCAGGACAAGTATCCTGGAAATCGGCTGTGAAGATCGGCATGGAGCTACCCTGTTTGCCATGCCCTGTATCTAGTGCAGAGAGAATGAAAAAGACCCATGATTCTAACATTCCTCAGTGGTATGGGCGTGAATAGATGGAACAAGATTCAGGTGAATATATTAAAATTTCCCATTATGGAAAATGAATACATTTTAAGAGAATTTGTATTGGAAATGTTTTATACCATTACAGATAACTTTCATAAGAAAGTTTATATTATTTCAGAGATGATTAGGGGAGAAAAGAAAACACAGCTAAAACACAGGTTGGAAAATATCGGGAATAAACTCCATTTGGTTACTTAGTAGACAGGAGAATATGAATACATATAAGAAGGGATAATAAAGAACCAGGATAAAGGTAAGTAGAAGATAGGGACCCAACGTTTCTCAAGTTCCTATTACCAAGTGTGGTTTGCGGAGTACATAGGTTCCTTTCCATGAGGTCTGCTTAAAAGAAACACATGCACACACCAATGCGTGTTGGAGACAGATTTGCAATCCAAATAACGAGTACCGGAATGGGTTCCTTCAAATCAAGCGGCAGTAAGATCTTGGGGGATATGACATTAAAAGTTCGAAGCGGTTTGCAACAAACGTGGTCCACACAAGAGGAGCGCTAATGCGCGTAAACTAGACAAAATTATTTTTATAATCCCAATTGGAAGGTAAGTCCCAGTATTACTATGTAAAAGGATCAAACGGTGCTCCCTTGGGCTGACGACTTCAAACGGCTTTGAAGAAGTTTCATGATGCAACTTGACATTCTATGGAGGTTTTCATGCATTTCAATCAGCTCATCCCCTGAAAAACTTTGAAGGTTTTCCGATGTCATCTGAGCAACAAGTGTCTTGATTAGGGCCGAAAGGTCTACTGATGAATGTTCATCTCCTCCGAGGATGCCTGCCATAGATGTGGGCGAAAGAAATGTCAGGAGAGAATGCTTATGAAACATGGCCATGAAGCCCAGAAAACTCACAGCAACTCAGTAATTCTGGCAATGAAAGCCTGACAACAAATTAACATATTGTTTCATCAATTTTGGTCAGTTGCTTGAGTTCTGCTTAACTGAAAGTCTACTGTATACAGAATGGTTGTTGTTCCTCCAGTGCTTAGTTTAAAATATATAATAGTAATATACTGTAAGACAGAAATTGAATTTTTTTCCCTTCAAAATACCATTGTGCAGAATTTGCTCAGAACACCCAGAGTTTTGCCCTCTTCCCTCTCATTGGCACAAAGAGTGGGCAGCACATGATTGACAGTTGCTTTCTACCTGATATGCTCACATGCCCATAGTTAGAGTACAGGGAATGGTGAGATCAAGCAAAGCCATGACAAGTCAGAGAGAGAGAGAGAGAGAGAGAGAGATGTACATTTCCCATTGAATGGCTTAATTAGTCTCTCCCACACACAAGGCCCTCCCTCCTCTCAGAAATCTCTGCGCTGGGATCAATTACCATTTTTGCAGTTTTTTTCTGAAACCACCACACCTGGGATAACACCTCTATCAACAGTATGGCAGCAATTACACTGCTGAAGATAATACAGGCAACAGCCTCATGCAAGGAAGCAAATGGCTTTAGATGGGTGCGGGAACTGTTGTGGCCTTCCACATATTGCAGGACAGCAACAACACAACTCACACATAGGATTACATTTCTGGCACATCTACACCTTTACCTGCGATTGGTTTGCCATCGCTCGTGGAACAGCTCTTCTCGCCCATGACATCGACAAGATTTTCATTGTCCTCAAGTCCACTCGGCTTTATCTACACATTTCAGGGGAGGATAAACAGGTGATCTTTTTGTGTGTTACAAAGAATTTTGAATACAACAGATTGGTATTTGTTTCTAATGGCTAAACGGGGTGATGGAATGCACTTGTCGAAGTGAAGGAGTTTAGTAGTCTGAAGTCCATCAACTGGGCACTAAAACTAAAGTAATCCAGAGACAAAATAGGGGCTTATCTCACTGGGTAAGAAAGGTTAGAATTTCTGGGAGTTGAAGGCCAAAACATCTGGGGACCCACAGGTTGAGAACCGCTGATGTTGACAGACTGTAGCAACCCAGTTCCCTTGCGTGCCTGGGGGGCAGGGGGCAGCACCGGGGGTCCCACTTGCATTAGGGCCAGCTGCAGCTGATGAGGACATGGAGGAAGGGGATGGCGAGGTAGCTGGGCCTTCCTCTCCCACAGAGAGCTTGGCCTGGGATGATGAATGGCCTGACGGCTATGATAGCTGGGAAAGTCAAGCTGACCCTGAGAGTGCTGACTCAGATCAGTATGAGAAACCAGGTGGTTACGGGTCGCAGGAAAGGATTAGGGAAACAGTGGAGGATGAGCCCGTGGAAGCCGAAAGGGAATTCGGCTCTCACGAAGATAGCGACCCAGGTGCTGGGAGGCAAGGACGGAGCTTTGATAGGAGACGGAGCATTGAGTCCAGCAGGAGAGATTGGCACCGCAGCCTAGAGCGCCAGAGAAGCGCTAGATCCCGTAGCACAGCCTAGAGCGTCGGGAAAGGGAATTAAGTATAGGATCCGCGGGAAAGGATCCTCAGTAGCTCGGCCACTTCTATCCTAAAGGAGGTGAAGCGAGTGAAGGTCCACGGAGCCAGATTGCGGCTCGTGCCTTGCCAAGAAGTTTCTTGGGTCCTGTTTGAACTCTGCCTTGTTCCTTGATCCGCATTGTTTTGCGGAGCCTTTGCCAAGCCTTTGTCAAGCCGTTGCCAAGCTTTTGCCTTTGGATTTTACTACAGACTCTTTACCTTTTATTGAACTTTTGGATACTTTTTATGGACAATTACCCTTTTCACCTGTTTTTATTATTCAATAAATAGTTAGCTGATTACCGTCTCTGTGTGTGTGATTAAGGGGCCGGGCCGAGACCCTGCATCGTGACACAGACATATCAACATTTTTACCTGACATGAACTCATATCATACACTCTAACAATAAAATATATCCTTGATAAAGGAAAAGCCTACATTAAATTCCTTCAAAGTAAAGACAGAACCGCTTTCTTAGTTGTGCCTAGGAAATAAATGAACCTATAACAGCAGATGGCTTATTTCAGGGTGGAGATCAAGGCTGCAGTCTTCTGCACACTTCTCTGACAGTAAATGTCATTCAGTGAAACTCATTTCTGACCAGACACAGCACTGGTCAGGCATTATTCTAATGAGCAGTCGGACAAAATCTGGGCAACAGAAAAATAAAATGTGCAATAGGAAATTTTTCTTGCAGTTGTAGTACACTTTTTCAGCATGCGAGCTACTCTTAAAGCAGCGGCGTTTGATACAGTCGATTATGATCTATTGACTCACCGCCTTGCCAGGGCCGGAGTTAGGGGGACAGCCCTTAATTGGGTGACCTCCTTCCTCCGGAACCGGCTACAACGAGTGAGGGCAAGGATGTCTCCAGGGGTTCTCCGCTTCTTTGCGGGGTTCCTCAGGGGGCTATTCTCTCCCCCCTCTTATTTAACATCTGTATGCGACCACTTGCCCAGCTGGTGTGTAGTTTTGGGCTAGTGTGCCATCAGTACGCTGATGACAGCCAGCTTATCTTGAAGATGAAGGGCAGCCTCGAATCCGTACCCGATAATTTCCATCGTTGCCTTGAGGCCGTCACTGGATGGCTGCGAGCCAGTAGGTTGAAGGTGAATCCGGCAAAGACGGAGATCCTGTGGCTGGGTCCTCCGGGCTGTAGGGATGTTCAGCTTCCAACCCTGGACGGCGTGACATTATGTCCGTCACCCTCTGTTAAGAGCTTAGGAGTAACCTTGGACCCCCTGTTGTCGCTGGAGGCCCATGTCGCCAGCGTCAGCAGGGTAGCATTTTTCCATCTTCGCCAGGCGAGGAAGCTGGCCCCCTACTTGTCCCGACGTGACTTAGCCACAGTGATCCAAGCCACGGTCATCTCGAGGCTGGACTACTGCAACGCTCTTTACATTGGCCTTCCTCTGTCAGTAATCCGGAGACTCAAACTGGTGCAGAACGCTGCAGCGCGACTCCTGGCAGGGGTCCCGATTGGCCACCACATCACGCCAATCCTGCGCGAACTGCACTGGCTCCCAATTGAATGCCGGATTGCCTTCAAAGTGTTAGTCCTGACTTTTAAGGCCTTACATGGTCTGGGGCCACTGTACCTGCGGGACCGCCTTGTCCCATATCATCCCACCAGATCACTGCGCTCCGAAGAGCTAAACCTCCTGGTCATCCCAAATGTGAGGACCTACCACCTGTCCGCAACCCGCCGCCTACCATGTGGACTGCACTGCCCGCCGGCATCCGTGCCACCCAGGGCCTCCTCCCGTTCAGGAGAGCAGTTAAAACATTGCTGTTCCAACAAGCCTTCGGAGTTAGCTAAACTGTAGCTCACACCGCCTAGCTGTCAGCCCACTGCTACTCCATTTGTTGTTTCAACTATTCTAATTGTAATTCCATCTTAATGGTATTACTGTGGTTTTTGAGTTATCTGACAATTGTATTTTGCGAACTGTTGTAAGTCGCCCCGAGCCGTTTGGGGGGGGGGGGGCACAGACAAATGCGAAATAATACATAAATAAATAAAGGTATGCACATTAATCTCTTTTGAAAGGACTGGGTTAGAAAGCTGCTATCATTAAGCACAGCTTGTTGTACTACATAGAGGCAAGTGACATTCTATCTAAATACAGCTCATAGCACTTTAACGCCTAGCTTTAGCTACCCACCAGGTGCAGTCACTACAAATCATAAAGCATAAAACAATCCCTATCACATTTAAGGAATGTGACCACACAGAGCTGTACCATGCACAAAACCACCACAGCTGCCACTGTAGTGGCTCTGTAAGCAGAAAAGGGAATAGCATCCAAAGTGTATAGAAGTATAGCCATACACTGAAAATGAAGAAGATGGAAGGACAATACTTCCTATTTCGCTTACCTTGTCCTTCACTGTGTATTTCTTTCTATTTGTAGTTTTTAGATGCCTAGAAGGAAAATGAGACGGTGTATGTTTCATCAGCAGTGACGGAAATACTAATTGCGCAAACATAAATTAACAAGAGATATTCAAGATAAATATTCAAATTAATAATGATTTGCTACTATGGGGAGTGTTGGATCATCCAAGTATAAAAACCAAATTTCAGGAGTTATTTAAGGTAACAATAAAAGCAGCCCATGCGGTGATTGCTAGAGGGCGGAAAGACAAAACGAAATGGACATTAAGTAATTGGAATGATTATATGTATGATCAAGTGTTATTAGATATTACGGGAATTATGACTAATCAAGCAATCAAGCAACAAGAACAGACAAACAAAAGGACATCACAGATAGATGGATGATCTATTTCAACTGGGCGAAAAATGGAGGAGCCAATGTTCACATCATACAAAAAACACAAAGACTCTACCAGTGGCTGGATCTGCAAGATTCGTAGAAAGATACTGTGGTTGAGGAGGGAGGGAGGGAGGGAAAAATGTAATCTATACCAATGTAATGTACTATAATGCCTTTATTATTTGTTGAATAAAAGAAAAAGGGAAAAATATAACATAAATTAACAAACTCTCAAAGCGACAATAAAGTTCTCAAAACGACAGTAACTTCCACCTATTAACCTGTTTTTTGGCCTATTAATCATCCACAAGGAAAGGAAATAAAAGAATGAGTAAGGTTATTCTTTATAAGTGCTGTTATTATCATGTGAAGAATACAGTTATCACTCATCACCACATATGGCATTCTATGGTGACATTTTCTTCAAAAGCTCTAATTAAAATGATCTTATATACCAACTTTCCATCCTTCATTATTGTATTCCATGCACAGTAGTTATTTATCACTGTTTTTTATAAGTCAAAATTTAGCTCCATTCCCAATAGAAGCTATATAAATAGTAATCAAGCTAGGTAATCATTTATTTTTATGTAGCTTCCAATACAGATTTACTCAAGGAAGTTGCAATTTAGCACGAGGCATTTGAGAAAAATACCAGTATGTTGTAGTCTAGTTAAAGGACTGACAGAATACCAATATATTTCAATATCATATATACTAAAAATAAAATTTTAAAAAAGCAACACTAGCCTCCGAAGTCAAAGGTATGGGAGTAACTATTCATAGTAATCATTCCATCATATTAGCAAAGGCTGCATTACAAATATGTTAAAATACCAGAAAACATTTAAAATCAGACTCTAATCTCTTGCACTTTATAGCAACTTTTATTATTTATTTGTTTATTTATTTACCCTATTTATACCCTGCCTCTGTCTACCCCCAAAGGCGGCTTACATACAGGCAATCATTCAATGCCTTAAAACCCATACAATTCCAAAATATTAAAATTAAGTTACAATTTTTATAAATAACAATTATTTATTTATTTATTTACTGTATTTAGGCCCTGCTCTTCTCACCCTGAAAGGGACTCAGTTATGGCAAAATTCAATGCCGCATTACAAATACCAATAAACAAATACAACACACTGAGCAATAAAAACAGATAAAACATATAAATACAATTTTAAAAGATTAAAACATAGGGCCTAGTTCCATAGTCGTCGTTTGTGCGGTTACACTGAAGTAAAATTCCATATTGCACTACTTCCCAAACACATTGTTCCATAGCCAGGTCTTTAACCTTTTCCTGAAGACCAGGAGGGAGGGGGCAATCTAATGTCACTGGGGCCACCACTGAGAAGCTCCTGTCTCTCACCTCCGTCAGCCCCATTATTATTATTATTCAACAATTATAATTGTTGTTAAATGCTGCTGTTTTTAAACATCCACATGCACATCCACATGCACAATGGACAGAATATGATGAAGACAGTTTTTTAAACTTTTGCATTTTTTTATTGCTCATTGTTTTAATGTTTTAGATACTGCTATGATAGGTTTTTATTCGATTGATGTATATTTTTAAAATGGCATCAAATTGTGCCGATTGTTTGCCGCCCTGAGTCGCCTTTGGGCTGATATGGGCGGGGTATAAAAGACATAAATAAATAAATAAATAAATAAACTCTAAGGGCCCTGCGACACAGCCCTATATCCCAGGATATCAAGGCAGAAAATCCCACATTATCTGCTTTGAACTGGGTTATCTGAGTCCATACTCTGATAATCTGGGATTTCCTGCCTTGATATTCTGGGATGCATGACTGTGTGGAAAGGCCCTAAATGAGGCACGAGTAAAATATAATCCAATCGTTTTGATGAAATATTTCATCTGCTTTCACGGGACGACTTAAGCCAGACTGCAACTGTGTTGGCAATATAACACAATCTGATAACTCTTGTGCGCTTACTTTGTTGTTTCATGAAGAGCTGCCAGAGTAGTAAGGAATGGTAGGTTATGTCAAACTCAAAAGTGACAGGTGGCCACGCCCACTTAAGGCGGGGCTTAGACCGGAAGTCCCGCCCTCCGGTCTAAGCTCCGCCCCCTCCCAAGGCGGGACATCCGGTTTTAGCTCCTCCCACCAGACGGGGCTAAACCACACCCACAAGATGACACCACATCCGTTTTAAGCCCCACCCACCCCAAAACCCCACCCCCCAGATGACGACGATTCCGGCCCCTAGAGGACAACCGCGGAACCACTAGGAACATGTCCAGACCTGCTTTTGCTATATTGCAATGTGTGTGTTTTTATAACAATGAGGTGACATGAAATATTTTGTAATAATGATTTAAAACCAAAATGTTTAACATCTTAATTATGGGTGGATTAAATATTAAAGAAAAATGTATTTAAATATATAGAAGGCAGTTATGAGATGGGAAGAAAAAACAAACAAACAAATGCGCACTCATTAATCAGCCTTGCAGCATTAAGCATTAAATAGACTTACAACTTCAAAGCCTGGGTGATTGCTGCCCAGGGAATCTTTTTGTTGGAAGCAAATGCTCCTAGACTTTCAAATCCTTGGGACAGGTCACATTGTATATATAGATCATAAGGCTAAATTACTAATTAAATTATATTACTAATTATAATAATCCCTAGTAAAATAATAAATTATATACTGTGCTTTGATAGAGAAACACCCTTCTGGGAATGTGTCACAAGCTATAGCACTCAGATATGAAACTTTTGAGACTGTTCCTTAAACCCCGTTTCAATTTTACTAGCAGCGGAGAGCAGGCTCTTGAAGCTGTCTTGACTATACCATATTGAAAGAAAAGGTCCAAAGAGAAGCATTCCTGTCTGTTGTTAGGTAGTTCTGTTTTATTCATTCTATAGTTCTCACTGCTTGTCAATGCCCTGATAAATTTCTCCACATGAAAAGTGAACCGAACATACTTAACCGTTTGCAGAAAGAATGATGAAAGAAATATGTAAAAGAGGAATTGCATTTAAAAGATACCACATAGAAAAAGGATAAGGGACCAATACCAATAAAGCTATTCTAAATAAGATACAGCAGTAGAAGATATACAATGATTACATCCAGCCTTAATTTGACTTAGAAGTCCTCTATATATAAAATCACTGAGACTACAGATTTCCCACCAGAGCTGAATAAGTCTAAGTAGACTATAATATATTTGCTAAGGAACACAAAGGTTTTTATTGCAAGTAAACATATAGAGTATTGCACTATTGGAATAAAATCCATTGTACTCTAGAGTCTAATGGACAGGAAGAATCTCACAGGGAGAAAGGTGAAAGCCTTTTTTTTAAGTGAGACCTAATCATATCTTCTTGAGCTTGTATCAACAACTCATAAATAACTATATCACGGTGAATTGAAACTGTAATTCCTTTGCTCTAGGAATCTCTAAGCTGTGGACTAAATGTAACCTGCTGTGTCACCCCCCCCCATCCAATTGTTTTCTTGTAAGGATTATGCAATATGACCGCTATGCAGCTGTAACATAAATTTTTATGGGTGGAAAGAATGTTTCAAATTATTAGAAAATGATTGAAGAATTTAAGGGTTGAAAACTCTGAAGAAGACAATTCTAGTTCTGAGAATTTCTGGAGTTCAGGACTTGTTCTGTACAAAATTCAAACATTTTTATTTATTCATTCATTTATTCACAATAAACATTAGGGGAAAAATTCTTGATAGTGGAATATGATCCTCAGGAGCCTCCTTCTCTGGACTTTTTTAAAACAGAGGTTGAATGGCCTTCCATTGGGAGTGTTGTGATTATATTTATTATTTATGTTGTACAGCATTTATACACCACTTTTCCCCCTCCCCCTGAGGGGACTCAAAGCAGTGTACAGGTAATGGCAAAATTCAGTGCCAACATATATACAAACCAAAAAATAATAACTAAAACGAGAACATATAAGTTAAACCTTAAAATCATATTAAACATAAAACATAGACCTTTAAAATTAAAATATAGAATTAAAAATATCTTGATATAGCATTAAATCACAAATCCAATGTACTTCTGCATGGCAGGGGATTGCACTGGTGTAGCACAGCAGTTCTCGTTCGTGCCTGGAGGGCAAGGAATAGGTCCCGGGGTTCCATTAGCATTAGGGCCGCCAGCAGCAGAGGTGGATTCTGAGGATGAGCTAGATGACTGGGGTGAAGCGCAGGGCCCTTCGGATGGGCCGCAGTCTCCCACAGAGAGCTTGGCATGGGATGAAATGTTGTTTGGGCCCAGCTTAGATTCCGATCACCAGGTGGAGATGGGAAGCAGCGAAGGGAGTTATGAACACCCCGGGGGGAGGAATTCCCAAGAGCCCGAGAATGTAAACATGGACGAACCCGAGTGGGAAAGTGCCAGGGAGGAAAGTTCTCAGGAAGATAGCGACACAGCTGCCGAGGGCAAGGTCGCTCCTTCGATAGGAGACGAGACATCGAGTCTAGCAGGAGGGCTTGGTCGAGGGTCCTAGACCGACCGAGGTCCGTGAGCAGAGATTGGAGACGAAGGAGCCTAGAGCGTCGCGGACCTCGGCCGACGGATTAAGTATAGGGTCCGTGGGAACGCATCCTCAGTTCTCCGGCCACGTCTTTCCTGAATAGGCGTGAAGCAGAGTGGGACCACAAGCCAGCCGTGGTCATTAAGCCTTGCCTTGCATTTGCCTTGTTTCCTGATCCGCATTGGATTGCGGAGCCTTGTCCTGTTTCCTGATCCGCATTGGATTGCGGAGCCTTGCCCTGTTTCCTGATCCGCATTGGATTGCGGAGCCTTGCCACGCTTCCAGCTTATTTGCTACGTTACCTTGGACTACTTTGATTACTTACCTTTTGGACACTTGCATATTATTGGACTATTTACTCTTTGGAACTGTTTTATACTCAATAAAGTAGTTAGCCTTCAGTACGTCTCTGTGTGTGTGATTAAGGGGCCCGCTAAGTCCGTGAGCGTGACAACTGGATGGACCTTGTGGTCTTGTCCAACTCTGTGATTCTATGATTTCTACGTAGAAATGCTATTTAATGAGCAAAAAATAGTTGTATAGAAAATCCTGAATTGTGGATTATTATTAAAATGTACCACTTTCAAATACTTTTATTGCCGCAAGAAGAAAATCACTCCTTTGCTTCCTTTGAGAATGAAAATAGTTAAGAATTACTGTTGGTTGGGAATCGAGAGCTGTTAGGCTCAAAAATAACCCTCCTTGGAGGTGATTCCACCAAAAATAGAGCAGAGTGCAGAATGCAAGATTTATATGCAACAGAAACTTACATGCCGTGAGCCAGGATTGAGTTCCGTTTAAGAGGATTGAACAGGAGTTTAGGCATGCAGGGTGAATAGGAAAAACCCCTTCTTGAGGTAAGCTTGCTATAGGAAATGGGCAAAGGAATCCCTCACCTATCTATGCTAACTCTCCTCATTGAGGACTGGAGACTTGTGCAGTCAGGGATGAAACCCAACAATTACTAGCCCAGTATACACTTTTGCAGCTTTCTTTCTAAACTATAGGTTTTCCATCATAATCCTTTCTAGTGGAGAAAAAAACTTAACTTTTCCTGGTAGAAGCAAAATGCTCTTATTTCACCAGTAAGCTTTGTATTTCATATAGCCTTCCAAGTATTGTAACAAGACTGCACAATGTAGACTTATAACATGCAGAACAAGAACAAGATGGCCGCGGCGAGCAGCAGCAGAAACGCTGAGCTCTGCCGGGTCTTCGAAGAGACCCCCCACAGGGTAGTCTCTCCTGCCCCTGCCGCCTGGCTGGCCATCCCCGATAGAGGTGTGGTCCCCTGGAGCTCTGGGGGGCTTACCTGGTCCCCGGAGGACCCCTCGGCTGGATGTCCGCCGCCCTTGGAGGCCCTCCAGCTGGAGGCCGAGGCCGTCCTGGAGGTTGGCCTGGAATCGGTGGCGGCGTCAGGCTCCGGGCGTGCCGGGAGACCGAGGCACGGAAGAGGCCCTCCTGCAAAGCCCTCTTAGCGGGGTCCCCAGTCCCCTGGCCGGACCTGGGACTGGACTCCCAGCTATGTGGATCGACACCGGGGCCGTCCGCCCCCCCCCCACTGGCTATCCAGTGGGAGGCCGCCGTCGCCTCCCCCCCCCACGGAGGGACCGCCGTCGCCTCCTCCCCCCGCGGAGGGACCGGGAGAGCCCCCGAAGAAGCCCCAGGAATCCAGGGTGACCTGCGAGGACTGCGGGAGGCTGTTGAGGAGCTCACCTTTTCCCTCGGTGTGGTTGAGCGTCTGGTGAGGCGACTCTCCTGTCCGTAATAAGACCGCCACCGTCAGGGAGTTCTGTGAAGATCTCAAAGCGGACCTGTTTTGTATTACTGAGACCTGGCTGCAAGAGAGCGACTCCATCTGCCTCCAAGAAGTGGTCCCCTGGCTACGTTGCCACGCACCAGAATAGGAACGAGGGACGGGGGGGTGGCAATACTCTCCCGAGATGGTTTACACCTTAGAGCGATCCCTGCACTTGTCACCTCGGGGCTGGAGAGTGTCGGCCTAGTGTGGGAGTCCCCGGAGAGCCTGGCGATCTTGCTGGTGTACCGTGCGCCCTAGCGCACCAGCGGAGAGCCTGGCGCGGCTGCTGGAGACTGTGTCGGAGTGGGCATTGAGGTTTCCCAGGCTTATTGTCCTGGGGGACTTCAATGTCACGCCGATGCAGCCTCCACTCCATCTGCAGCTGCGGACCCTAATATCGACCATGGCGACATTGGGCCTCTCCCTGTGTAGCTCGGGACCCACACACTCGGCCGGACACACCCCTCGATTTGGTGTTCAGTGCAGGGGTTCAAGTGGACCTAGCCTCCGTAATAGAGGTTCCATGGTCGGACCACTGTGCTCTAAGGATCCGGGTTGAGCAACCGCCTCCTCCATGCAAGGGCGCCGAACGTATTTTTGTTCGCCCAAGGAGACTCATGGAACCCGAAGGTTCCTGAACGCTCTAAGGGATCTGGAGTCTACCAGCGTCTCAGTCGAGGAGCTTGTCAGGCTTGGAACACCTCACTAGCCAGAGCCCTCGACGAGATTGCTCCCAGGCGTCCTCTCCGACCCCGCAATCATCGGTCCCCCTGGTATACAGGGGACCTCAGGACCATGAAGCGGGAAAGGAGACGACTTGAGCGCGCGTGGCGGAAGCTCCGTGACGAAGCCTCAGCATCAGCTTATAAGTTATTAAAGGAGACTTATGAGCATGCTGTCAAGGCAACCAAAAATGAATACTTCTCTGCCTTGATAGCGTCTGCAAGCTCACGCCCGGCCCAATTGTTTAAGGTGATTCGGTCCCTGACGACGGTCCCTACCGTCCCAAAAAATAGTGATCAGGCCCTTACTGCCGGTGTTTTCAGAGCTTCTTTGCAGACAAGATACTGAGCCTCCGCCGGGACCTTCCCGCCACAGTTGATACAGTAAAGAGCTCGAGACTCCGTGGCCCTCCGCCGGGCCCACCCTCGACCGGCTTCGGCCACTGGGCGCCAGGTGCTGTTGACAAGATAGTGACTGCAGCTCGCCCTACCACCTGCTCCCTCGACCCGTGCCCCTCCTGGCTTGTTAGATCTTGCTTGGAGGGTTACGTGGGCCTCTGTTGAAGATCATTAATAGCTCCCTTGAGCAAGGGGTTTTCCAGAGTGCTTGAAAGAGGCGGTGGTGGCTCCATTACTGAAAAAACCATCATTGGACCCTGCGGTTCCCTCCAACTACCGCCCGGTGTCGAATCTTCCGTACCTGGGCAAGGTAGTTGAGAGGGCAGTAATGGAGCAGTTGCAGTCCTTCTTGGATGATGCAACATGGCTTGACCCCTTCCAGTCCGGCTTCCGTTCGGGGCATGGGACGGAGACGGTCCTGGTCTCCATCACAGATCAACTCCGCTGCCAGCTAGACATCTTGCCTTGGGGAAAACCATAAAGGGGAATGTTTGTATACATTTGTGCAAAAAGGTGTCAGTATGTGTGCTGTAATTTGTGTGCCCCAACATGAAAAAATTTCCAATGAAACTTTAACATATGGATTACATTCACTGTTAAATACTAAAATCTACCAATTTAATGCTTTAAGACTGTTTATTTGTTTCCAATAGAAAAAAAAAATCTCGTACATTTGAACTGGTACACAAAAACTGCTAAGATTTATCAGATTTCTTGATAGCACCATTTACACATTCTTTTAAGGTAAGCATTAATATGCACTTTCTTAGAAAGCGATATAAATAGCTAGATATATAAATACAGGACTCGCTGACCTCTGTTAACCATCTGAATGTGATGGAATAATCTAGCTCTACTGTGCAGGAAGGCTTGTGCATGGTGGAGTGGCAATATTTTAAGTTTGCTACAGATGTGATGGGAAGCTGGAAGGCGTCGCATAAGCAGAAAAAAAGAGCTTAGATCTCCTCTAAGCAATGAGTCGGAATACATCCCTGTTTTCTAATGTCATGGGGAGAGAGGTAAATGAAAGGAAGGAATGACGGGGAAGAAGGAAGACAGTGAAGACATAGGGGAAAGGAAGGTAGGAGGAAGGAATGGGGATGGAAGAAAGGAGAGAGGGAGAAAGAAAGAAAAAAGTAACTTACCCATAGTCCAAGCAGCAGAAGCGTCTGTTCAGAAGCCTGATGTAAGATGATACTGGAACTGCTTCTTTTATAATAAAATTTCTGCATCCAAAACTATTTTCTCCATTAACAGGAGGAAACATCTTGGAGAGAGGATGCCATGTTTTTCCTAAATGCATTGTTGCAGAGGTCCAGTCTTAACTTTTCCAGTGAGGAATGGCAGAGGAAGAGGATGCCATGTTTTTCCTAAATGCATTGTTGCAGAGGTCCAGTCTTAACCTTTCCAGTGAGGAATGGCAGAGGAAGAGGATGCCCTGTTTTTCCTAAATGCATTGTTGCAGAGGTCCAGTCTTAACTTTTCCAGTGAGGAATGGCAGAGGAAGAGGATGCCATGTTTTTCCTAAATGCATTGTTGCAGAGGTCCAGTCTTAACTTTTCCAGTGAGGAATGGCAGAGGAAGAGGATGCCCTGTTTTTCCTAAATGCATTGTTGCAGAGGTCCAGTCTTAACCTTTCCAGTGAGGAATGGCAGAGGAAGAGGATGCCATGTTTTTCCTAAATGCATTGTTGCAGAGGTCCAGTCTTAACTTTTCCAGTGAGGAATGGCAGAGGAAGAGGATGCCATGTTTTTCCTAAATGCATTGTTGCAGAGGTCCAGTCTTAACTTTTCCAGTGAGGAATGGCAGAGGAAGAGGATGCCATGTTTTTCCTAAATGCATTGTTGCAGAGGTCCAGTCTTAACTTTTCCAGTGAGGAATGGCAGAGGAAGAGGATGCCCTGTTTTTCCTAAATGCATTGTTGCAGAGGTCCAGTCTTAACTTTTCCAGTGAGGAATGGCAGAGGAAGAGGATGCCCTGTTTTTCCTAAATGCATTGTTGCAGAGGTCCAGTCTTAACTTTTCCAGTGAGGAATGGCAGAGGAAGAGGATGCCCTGTTTTTCCTAAATGCATTGTTGCAGAGGTCCAGTCTTAACTTTTCCAGTGAGGAATGGCAGAGGAAGAGGATGCCCTGTTTTCCTAAATGCATTTCCAGTCTTAAAGGAATGGCAGAGGAAGAGGATGCCCTGTTTTTCCTAATTGCATTGTTGCAGAGGTCCCGTCTTAACCTTTCCAGTGTGGAATGGCAGAGGAAGAGGATGCCCTGTTTTCCTAAATGCATTGTTGCAGAGGTCCAGTCTTAACTTTTCCAGTGAGGAATGGCAGAGGAAGAGGATGCCAGAGGTGTTTTTTTCCAGTGAGGAATGGCAGAGGGGAAGAGGATAAATGCATTGTTGCAGAGATCCAGTCTTAACTTTTCCAGTGAGGAATGGCAGAGGAAGAGGATGCCATGTTTTTCCTAAATGCATTGTTGCAGAGGTCCAGTCTTAACTTTTCCAGTGAGGAATGGCAGAGGGAAGAGGATGCCATGTTTTTCCTAAATGCATTGTTGCAGAGGTCCAGTCTTAACCTTTCCAGTGAGGAATGGCAGAGGAAGAGGATGCCCTGTTTTTCCTAAATGCATTGTTGCAGAGGTCCAGTCTTAACTTTTCCAGTGAGGAATGGCAGAGGAAGAGGATGCCCTGTTTTTCCTAAATGCATTGTTGCAGAGGTCCAGTCTTAACTTTTCCAGTGAGGAATGGCAGAGGAAGAGGATGCCCTGTTTTTCCTAAATGCATTGTTGCAGAGGTCCAGTCTTAACTTTTCCAGTGAGGAATGGCAGAGGAAGAGGATGCCATGTTTTTCCTAAATGCATTGTTGCAGAGGTCCAGTCTTAACTTTTCCAGTGAGGAATGGCAGAGGAAGAGGATGCCCTGTTTTTCCTAAATGCATTGTTGCAGAGGTCCAGTCTTAACTTTTCCAGTGAGGAATGGCAGAGGAAGAGGATGCCATGTTTTTCCCCTGTTTTTCCTAAATGCATTGTTGCAGAGGTCCAGTCTTAACTTTTCCAGTGAGGAATGGCAGAGGAAGAGGATGCCCCTGTTTTTCCTAAATGCATTGTTGCAGAGGTCCAGTCTTAACTTTTCCAGTGAGGAATGGCAGAGGAAGAGGATGCCCTTTTTCCTAAATGCATTGTTGCAGAGGTCCAGTCTTAACTTTTCCAGTGAGGAATGGCAGAGGAAGAGGATGCCCTGTTTTTCCTAAATGCATTGTTGCAGAGGTCCAGTCTTAACTTTTCCAGTGAGGAATGGCAAATGTTGAGAGAGTCTTAACTGTGAGGAATGGCAGAGGAAGAGGATGCCATGTTTTTCCTAAATGCATTGTTGCAGAGGTCCAGTCTTAACTTTTCCAGTGAGGAATGGCAGAGGAAGAGGATGCCCTGTTTTTCCTAAATGCATTGTTGCAGAGGTCCAGTCTTAACTTTTCCAGTGAGGAATGGCAGAGGAAGAGGATGCCATGTTTTTCCTAAATGCATTGTTGCAGAGGTCCAGTCTTAACTTTTCCAGTGAGGAATGGCAGAGGAAGAGGATGCCATGTTTTTCCTAAATGCATTGTTGCAGAGGTCCAGTCTTAACTTTTCCAGTGAGGAATGGCAGAGGAAGAGGATGCCCTGTTTTTCCTAAATGCATTGTTGCAGAGGTCCAGTCTTAACTTTTCCAGTGAGGAATGGCAGAGGAAGAGGATGCCATGTTTTTCCTGCTCATCATTGTAAATAGCTAGATGGCATGAACATTACAAACAGTTTTTACCTGAGATGCAATCTCTGTGAGAAAATGTACTCACTGCACCCCTAGTTTTCTTGCTTTTAATAAATGTAATTTGCTTTCTCTCGAATTAAAAACCCTGCCATGTTTTATTACATAATGATAATTCTTTGCAAGCTTAATTCCATATGGTGACAATGGTTAAGACCAGAATATTTCAAGGAGAGCATGTGTTCATTCAGAGATTCACTCAATGTTGTCAGGATTTGGAAATGACATTTTCTAAGTGATAGCAAAGTTAATACCTCTGGCCTAACTACCTGTAAAGGACTTATGCCCCTGTAATTAGGGTGTGGTGGTGAATGCAATGGGAGTAGTATATAGGATGTAATTACATTGAGCATGTTTGATGAGAATTTCTGAGAGATGGGTGGTGGTTTGAAGTCTGTTCTCCCTCGTTCCTTTAACTAGTTATCAGGAATGTATTGTTTCGTAGTTTCTTAAATTCTCTGTTCTGAAATATGTTTAGAAGTTGAACTGCCAATTCCAGTGGGTTTTTTTAAGCAATACAAAACACCGCTGTCCATATGTCATCCAGAGGACATATTTTGCCCATCCTACACTAAACAATCTAGCTTTCATCCTTACAGGCCTACCAATATTCTGAGATTAACATGAAAAAATCTTACTACTGTATCCAGTCAAAGTAATTTCTCAGGTAGTTCATGGGCGCAATACATTTTTCAGTAGTCTCACCCTCCTAACTGGGAAACACTCTTCAATGAGTTGTCAGCATTACAAGACTTCAAGACTACCATGTTTACTCTACCCTACAATGGAGCTAGAATATCTTCATGCCCCATTTTATGTATGAGCTGTAAAGGTCTGTTACATTTAATGTCACAATGACTTGTTCTAGTATTTTTATCATCCCTATCATTATCTCCATCATTGTTGTATTATTAAATATTTTTTGTTGTACACTATTGAGAGGTTCTGTCCTTAAGGACAATTTTCAAACAAAGTATAAAAATAAATGTCAATTTTATGAGAGAGGGGGAAAAAGTTAACTTAAAAGGATTATAATACATTTAAATATCTCTCCTTTTCCACCTTATTGGGGGAAAATCTGTAACTTTCGAGATGTGAAGTCAACATCTCTTTTACTCTGACCTTTTGTATATGTCTATTTGTTTGTTTTGTCTCTTTTTAATTTTTTTCTTGCGGTTTGTTGTATTGCATTATGTATGTGTAGCCTTTTGGCCTGTAAGATGTTGTTTATGGTTGTAACTGTATATATTTCCCTTAATAAAGAAAATTTTACTTTAAAAAAAGTCACATCATTAAAGTGTTGTCCATCTACACCGTAGATGCATCAAAAAATGAAGGCAGTGCAAAAATATGGTTGTTTAAACCACTCCTTTGAAACCCTTTTCCATTTTTTGTGAAGAATGCCAATCCTTCACACACACAAAACCCCCCTTTCTTATCTGCTATTTCCTCATACAGCAACAGGGATATTTAAACTAATACCTCAGCATTCATTTCCATGGCCATTTGTTAGTCTGAAATTTTACTTTTCCAGATTCATGGTCAGTGCATATAGCCTACTGCGCAGTTTGACTTTAGATTATTTCATGGTGTTTCAGGACCTTTAGCATCCAAACATACATAATTTCTATTTGCTGTGTACCCCTTATGGGAAGCTTGCAAAAACATATCCATTAGGTTTATTTCACCACCTAACTGACAGGGCTAGATTTTCATGCAACTGGTTTTACTTTTACCAAAAGAAAAAAGAAAGATGGCTATGTGTGCTGAAACCATAAATTTCATTATCATAAGATCAAAATATTTTACTAAAAGGAGCATTTGTTTTTTTAAAAAGGACCATGTGTTTTATAAATCAATCTCTTTTCCTATGCCCTGCGTATAATATAATTAGTAATATAATTTCATTAGTAATTTAGCCTTATGATCTATATATACAATGTGACCTGTCCCAAGGATTTGAAAGTCTAGGAGCATTTGCTTCCAACAAAAAGATTCCCTGGGCAGCAATCACCCAGGCTTTGAAGTTGTAAGTCTATTTAATGCTTAATGCTGCAAGGCTGATTAATGAGTGCGCATTTGTTTGTTTGTTTTTTCTTCCCATCTCATAACTGCCTTCTATATATTTAAATACATTTTTCTTTAATATTTAATCCACCCATAATTAAGATGTTAAACATTTTGGTTTTAAATCATTATTACAAAATATTTCATGTCACCTCATTGTTATAAAAACACACACATTACAATATAGCAAAAAGCAGGTCTGGACATGTTCCTAGTGGTTCCGCGGTTGTCCTCTAGGGGCCGTAAACGTCGTAATCTAGGGGGGGGGGTTTTGGGGGGGGGGGGGGCTTAAAACGGATGCGGTGTCATCTTGTGGGTGTGGTTTAGCCCCGTCTGGTGGGAGGAGCTAAAACCGGATGTCCCGCCTTGGGAGGGGGCGGAGCTTAGACCGGAGGGCGGGACTTCCGGTCTAAGCCCCGCCTTAAGTGGGCGTGGCCACCTGTCACTTTTGAGTTTGACATAACCTACCATTCCTTACTACTTGCCAGTGGTTTGGTCAGTCTTCTGAGTACGGATCTCATCGCTGAAGGCAGAGAGATGCGGCGGATGATAGTTAGAGGCACTCCAGTGAAGAAAGTCCCAATTAAGAATATTTTTTCAATCGCCTCAGAGCCTGTGTTTACTTGTGTTTCAATGTCAGACTCCAAAACAAGCCTGCACAGAGCGTTCACCATGATCACCAGGAGCTGTAGCAAGAATGACAGCTGTCCAAGGGGATCGTCTGTCTTCTTTTTGGATCGCTCTGTCTGTGGAGCTGAAGAAAACTATATTTAATGACCAAGACAGTTCTATTTTGTAAAATGTAGTTATTCTCGCTTATGCTTGTTTTTCAAAGGGAAATAACAATGGAGGAAAACTTCTATATTATTCTTCAAACATTTCAACTATGAGAGAAAATTTTGATACTTGGGCTTGCAATACTTAAACTGTGGGTCCTTCCACACAGCTATATAACCCAGAATATCAATCCAGAAAATCCTGCAATACTGGCTTTGACCTGGATTATCCGAGTCCACACTGCCCTATGTTCCAGTTCAAAGCAAATAATGTGGGATTTTCTTCAGCTGTGTGGAAGGGGCCCCAGTTAAAGGCCTGTACCAGGAATACAGTCCTGCATTCAGTTCCCCTCCTCTATGATTCAAATCTGAGGCTCTGGGGAAATATGGATTTGCAGAAACCACGGCCAAAGTCAGAGCATACAGTAGAATAGGTACATGTTTATACAGTGTGTTAAGGGTAAACAGATGGAATGCAGAATGGCTGCGAGCCAGTAGGTTGAGGGTGAATCCGGCGAAGACGGAAATCTTGTGGCTGGGTCGCCCGGGTGATGTTAATGTCCAGTTTCCGAGCCTGGACGGTGTGGTGTTATGCCCATCGCCTTCCGTAAAGAGCCTGGGGGTCCATTTGGACTCCCAGCTGACCATGGAGGCCCAGGTCTCTGCGGTCAGCAAGATCGCTTTTTCATCTGCGACAGGCAAGGAGGCTGGCCCCCTATCTCTCCCGGAACGATCTGGCCACGGTGATCAAGCCACAGTCATCTCAAGGCTGGATTACTGCAGCGCGCTCTACGTTGGCCATCCTCTGTCGGTGACCCGGAAGCTCAGGCTAGTGCAGAACACTGCCGCCCGGCTCCTGTCTGGCACGCCAGCTGGCGCCACATAACACCTGTTTTGCAGGATCTGCACTGGCTGCCAATTGAGCACCGGATCACCTTCAAAGTGTTGGTCCTCACCTTTAAGGCCTGACACGGCCTGGGGCCAGCGTATTTGAGGGACCGTCTCACCCCATATTGCCCTCCGAGATCACCGGTCTGAGGACTCCAATCTCCTGGAGATACCTTCAGCTAAACTCGCAAGGCTGACTGCTACCCGCCGGGGGCGTTCTCTGTCATAGCACCTACGCTGTGGAACGCCCTCCCGGCCGGAACTCGGGCTATGAAGGACTTGCTCCCGTTTAGACGGGCCTGTAAAACATACCTGTTTAAGCAGGCCTTTGGTGAGTAAGTCCTGCCCATGCCCGCCATCTCTTCGTTCTTCTGAGGATGATGTGCTGTTCATTGTTTTAACTGTGTTATTAATTACTGTACTGCTGTTGTTTTTAATTGTTTTTAACTGCTTATTGCCTGTATTTTACTGTGCCCTTCGGCTCCTGTAAGCCGGTGCGAGCCTCAGGGAGTCGGCGGCATAGAAGCCCGAATAATAAATAAATAAATAAATAAATATTCTAAAAAGGAATAGCTTCACACAGCAAGAAACCTTCTGCTTGTCGTAATTGTTACACTTACATGTTGTCTTTTGCTGATAGTACTACACGGTGCAAAATTAATGTAGCTAACCATCACGGATGCAATGTGAGAGAGCCCATCCAACATGGACCGATTCTGGGAGAGAAACAAAAAATATTAGCCAATCATACAGATATCTCCAAAAGTAAGATTCTCTATACCATACAAGGTCATATTTCAGATGATTGGGCATATACTTACAATCTGACTTTCATCCTCTATCCCGGATATGATTTTGGCACAGAGTTCATCACAGGCTAAATTTTCTTTGGCACAATGGGCATAGGCTTTGAAAAGCTCAGACCATGATGGCAGGAATGTTTGCCAAGTATCCTGTAAAACAAACCAAAAAAGGCTGATCACATTTCTTTTCTAATTGGCAATTACTGTTACGGACGATCACATATACTGGTTTCCTACCTGTGAAAATTCACAATATGGGAAGATGTCTTTTACCGGCAGCAACAAAGCACTGTAAATTGTGCTGAAGTTATGCTCCAAAGCACCGCCTTCATTTCTCTAAGGAAAAAAAGCATTGTGAGAAAAAACTGTGAATATTTAGTACATGAGGTAATAAGCTTTTTTTTTTTAAAGGGGGGGGGGGCAGAATAGGATTATTCACACGCAGAACCTTCCATCATGTCTAAACCTATATGAAATATGGTCTGTTCCTATGACAGGATTTTCTTTTAAAATGTAATTCCAACACTATTTACTCCACTAGCAAGTAAGTACAAAGGCTATTACGTACTTTGTGGTCAGAATATAGAAATGTAGTAAGCATGATGACGTCGCTACTCTGCTTGCCCTGAGATACCAGTAGCACTTCAGAAAGTACAATAAGTTCAAAGGACACATTTCTTCACAGTGAAATGAATATACCAAGGATATCATTTGGTGCTTCCATCTAACAGGCATTTAGGAAGATAAAATATGTTCAACATACCTGGTTAATCCATTCAGTTATTGGATTAGCTACAGTGCTCCAAATTCGCCATATATCTTTGTAAATTTTATTTTATTTTATGCATTTTACAATTGTAAATAAAACACAGGTAAGTGGGGGAGGGGTAGGAGGGAGGGACGTGAGGGAAGTACACAGGGTAAGTGAGGGCTGACATAATCTCTTTTACTCCCGTCCAGTCTGCCGGATCCGAAATCGGTTCTTGCAGAGTTGGTGCCCTGACACGGGCTACCCATCTGGTTCTCTTACACCTACCTGTTTGACTTTTGGAACTTTGGGGCTTTGTATCGGGTTACGCCTTAATCTCTGGGGTTCACTTCATTTATATACTGCCTGACTTTTTTCCAGTCCATTCTGTTGTTGAAATTTTGATCTGTGATACAGCTCCACAGACTGTCCAGGTCCATTAATTCCCTTATTCTAAGGAGCCAACACTTTACGGATAGCGAGTCGCGGCTTTTCCAATTTTTTGCAATCTCAATTCTGGCTGCTGCCGAAAGAAAAAAGAAAATCTTGTCATCGTTCTGCTCCATTTCACAGTCCATAATGTTGAGTAAATAAAAATCAGGTCTCATTTCCAGCTTTCTGACAAGAATATTTTCCACATGGGAATGTATGCTCTTCCAGAATTTTTTGAGTATTCTGCAGGTCCACCAGCAGTGCATAAAGCTGCCCCTTTGTTCGCGGCACTTCCAGCAGCTGTCGTTCATAGTAGGATAACACCTAGCCAAGCTCACCGGGGTGTGGTACCAATGAAAAAACATTTTGTACCAGTTCTCCGTGATGTTTGTGAACCCGGAGTACTTTAGTTTCTTCTTCCAAATTGTTTCCCAATCCTTTAACAGGATGGAGTGGCCGAGTTCCTGGGCCCAAGTTATCATTGTGTCTTTGACGTGGTCAGTTTCTGTGTCCCATTCGAGGAGCTGTTTGTATAGTAGATTTGTTGTCTTTTTCTCTGATTTCATTATCTTCTCCCACACCGAGTCTTGGGTGTTAAAATTCTTACTCAGATCCCTTTTAAACAATTCTTTGATTTGAGCATATTGGAACCAGGTCACCTCGATCCCCTGGTCCCGCAGTTCCTCTAATGTTTTAAGAGACCACCGGTTTCCTGCTTTTGAAATCAGTTGACGATAAATATACCATCTGCACGGAGGGACGTCTCTCATATGTTGAGCTCCCAGCGGCGAGAGCCACAGCGGTGTGGATTGGTAAAACCGACCCTTATACTTACTCCAAATTCTTAAAAGGGCCGCCCTGACGAAGTGGTCTGAGAAGTTTTTCTCGATTAGTGCCTTGTCATGCCAGAGGTAGACATGCCACCCCCGGCGCAAGTCGAATCCCTCCACCGTTAGCAAGCTGTCATTTTTTAGCGTTGCCCAGTCCTTAACCCAGCTCAGGGCCGCCGCCTCGTAGTAGAGTTGAAGATTGGGGAGCGAAAGACCCCCTCTTTCTGTCCGATCGCACAAAACTTTATGCTTTATTCTCGCTTTTTTGCCGCACCACACAAACTTTAAAATGTCCGACCTCCAGGTCTTGAAACAATAGTTAGATCTGATCACAGGAATATTCTGAAAAAGAAACATGAGCTTGGGGAGTACGTTCATTTTTATGACCGCAACCCTTCCCAGAAGGTTAAGGTTCAGGAATCTCCATTTTTCGAGCTTGCTTTTAATATCTGACCAAGTTAAGTCATAATTGTTTTTCAGCAGCTGATTGTTCTTAGCTGTAAGGTAAATCCCCAGATATTTTATTTTTCTGGCCGTCTCAAAAGTGGAAATTTCCTGTAGGAGTGATCTTCTTTCATTATTTTTTTTTAAATCAATCTTTATTGAGAGTTTCACATTATAGCATAAAGAGAGTTACATAAAACATAACATATAACACAGTGTGCAATCGTACCTCAGCGCTGTTGCGTCTGGGTACGTAGGGAAAGGATATATGTCCTCTCAAGGATCTTCTTTCATTATTGATGTTTTTTGTCAGGAATTTAATTTTTTCTTTATTAAGCTTTAATCCCGCCACTTCTCCGTAGTCTGCTAATGTCTTAATCCATCTGTTGACATTCTCCAGGGGGTTTTCTATAATACAAGCAATGTCATCCGCATATGCTTTTACCTTCAGGTGTACTTTCCTTGTCTGGAGGCCTATTAGAAGCTCGTCTCTTCTGATTGACTCCAAAAGAGGTTCCAGTAGCATTATATATAATAAAGGGGAGAGCGGACACCCCTGACTGGTCCCTTTTTGTATTGCCAATGTTCCCGCAAGTTCCCCATTGATGATTAGATTTGCTTTTTGGTTTGAGTAAATTGCGCGGATTGCATTTTCAAACGCAAAGCCCATATCCTTCTCCCTTATTAGGTGACTCACAAAATCCCAATTTGCGTTGTCAAACGCCTTCTCGGCATCCACAAACAGCAAGCCAACTTCTTTTTGCGGGTTTTTTTCATAGTACTCAATAACGTTGATCATCACTCTTATATTATCCTTTAGGTACCTATTAGGTAGAAAGCCCGCTTGATCAGTATGTATTATATCTTGAAGAAGTGCCTTGAGTCTGTCTGCGATTACCGAGGCGTAGATCTTATAGTCATTGTTCAGGAGGGATATAGGGCGGTAGTTTTTCGCCTTAGGCTCTATGCTCTCTTTTTTATAAAGCCCTTTGTAGAATTCATTGAATCGATTCCCTATTTCTTCTTGGGTGGAGACCTGAATGCCGTCGTAAACGAGTTGGTTGATGCATTGCTTCTGTCTTCTTTGATTTAGTTTCCTCGCTAGGAGTTTCCCTGGTTTATTGGCATTGACTAGATAGTTCATTTTTAGCCTTTTCAGGTTCCTTGCCATCTGCTCCAAATGCAAGGAATTCAGCTCTTTTTTAAGCATTTCGATCTCCCATTTAATTTTTTTTTATTACTCGGCTGCTGCTTTAACATGGTTTCTTTCTGCCTTAGTTCCTCCATCATGTGATTCTGATTCTTTGATCTTTGTTTTTCCACGCTCCTTGGTGGATGAGGCTCTCATGACGGCCTTACTTGCATCCCACAAGGTTTCCTCGGACACATGTCCCCCCTCATTTAACTCAAAGTACACTTCCCTATTTCCTCCCTCCCTCCCCACCCTTTTGTTCTTCCCTCTGTGTTTTTTGTATATGTTGTTGTTCTGTTGCTGTAAATCGCCCGGAGCATCTATGATGGAGGGCGATTAACAAATATTAAATTCTATTCTATTCTATTCTATTTAATGAGTTTCCTATTGGACTCGATTTCCTCTGCCGTTCTAAGTAGGTTTTCATTGAGTTTCATTGAGTTTCCAGCTCCTGTTCCTTCTTTTGGTGCGGATTGACATGGTAAGGGGGCCATGGTCAGAGTGCAGCCTTGGCCAGATTTTGATTTTATCCACATAGATGGCCAGTAGTTTAGACACCCAGAACATGTCTATCCGTGACCATGTTAGGTGACGATGTGAGTAAAAGGTATAGTCTCTCACCTTGGGATTTCTGCCCCTCCAAACATCTTCCAGGTTAAATTCCTCTTTTAAGTTATAAAAGGATACTGGGATTTTTCCAGTGTTAGCCCCTTTCCCTTTCTTTTTGTTATCTGATCTATCTAATTCAGTGTCCAAGACCCCGTTAAAATCTCCCACCACAATCAGATCGTCAAACGACTGCTTTTCAATCTGGCTTTTCAGTTGATGAATAAATTTAGTTTTAGCTCCCGTGGGTGCATAAATGTTGCAGACCAAAATTTCCTTGTGCTCTATCTTGATTTTAACACCCACCATCCTCCCCTCTGTATCCTTAAATGCTAATACGGGGTTAAGGAGGTATTTCGCATAAATAACCACCCCTCTTTTCTTTCGTTGTGCTGACGAAATAAAATCTTTCCCCAGCTCTCTCCGAGTCAGTAGTGAGGCGTGCCTCTGTGCTATATGGGTCTCCTGGAGCGCGATTAAATCATATTTACCACGCTTTAGTGTGTTGAAAAAAAAGTTCCTTTTATTGGATGAGTTAAAACCATTTACCTTGTTAGAATACAGAGTCACTGCCATTTTTTCCACACTCTTTTTGCTCCGAGTCCTTAAAACTTGGACACTCCTGTGATCCTTCCTGCTCTTCTAATGAGTCAGGTCTGGGTCTTTTTTATCTTGTTTTTTATATACCTTTCCTTGGTCCGATGTGTTGGGGGGTTCTGCTTGCTTGGAGCCCTTCTCTCCTCCGTTTCCATGGGAACTCTTCTCTTGTCGAGTTTCTGCTTCCGTGTGGAGTTTGAGTTCATCGTAAAATTCCCTCGCTTTCTCTTCGGTGGTAATCCACCTCTTAGTGTCATTAAAGTGAACCGAGAATCCCTCCCATCTTTCCCACTTGAATTTGATATGATGTTTCTTTAATTCGTCGGTCACAAAGTAATAGTTCTTTCTTTTGCTTAACGAAGCGGGAGTGAATTCTTTCAATACTGTAATGTTCTTACCCAAGTAACTAGGAGGATTTTTGGATTTTTGTTGGGAGTACCTCATCCCTTACCGATCTTCTCGAGAAGGGCACCACCACATCCCGTGGGGTTTTGTTTCTTCTGGCATAGTTTGAATTAATCCTTTGGGTCCGATCAATGTCAGCCAGCATTTGCTCCTTTGAGATATCTAGGATGCTCGCCGTGATCACTGCTATGACCATTCTCAGGTCCTGGTTTTCACATTCCACCACGTTCCTCAGCCTCAGTTGCACTTCGGTATCTTTAATTGCCGCGTATTCTTGCTGTCTCTCTAATTTCCTATTTGCTGCTTCTAGGTGTTGGATCTTATCTTCGATTTTCTTTTGGGTTTTTTTTGACGTCACATTCTCCTTTTTAATTTCCTTAATGTCTTGTTTCAGCCCATCCATTTCTTTCTTCATTTCTGCTAGTTCTTCTTTTAGTTCATCCTTTAATTCTTTTGTCATTATACCCAACTCTTCCTTGAACATCATCTTCATTTTATCCTGCATCTTGTCACTGTTCTCATTAATTTGTAGTTGAATATCCTCTTTCATCTTATGGATCTCTGCTATGAGGTCTCTGGTTGGGAGTTCGCCCGACGTCGAGTAAGGAGTAAGGCTGATCCCCCCGGCCCTCCTGGGCCTTTACTTGCTTTCGAAGAGGTGGTGAATTCTTTCATGGTTCCTTTAAAGGGGATTTTATTCTGTCACCGCTGGGTCCTTTGATCGTCTGGCTCTCAACTTTTGATCCCAAGAAAAGAAGAAAAGACAGGGAGGACCTGCCCTAGGCAGGGGAAATAGTCCTGGGGATAAGGCTGTGTTGGGTGAGATTGAGTTTTTCTCTTGGATGTTGCAGAGGGGTTGAACTCGGAGAAGAAAGACATAAAGCTTATTTGCCAGCAATGGGGTACATAAAACCCTACCTCCCAATGCGTCCACTTTGCTGACTCCTTAGCTCTTATCAATATGAGCACACTTGCAAGTGGCGGTAGGGAGCTTTTTTCTTTTCTTTTCTTTTATTTTTTTTCCCCCTTTGCTGCCGGAACGGCACTTCCTGCTTGCTGCTTCCTGCTGGGCACGTTGGGCACGTCTGCCTGCTGACCGCCTCGATGCGTCTTTCCGTCAGTGTTGCGTCAGCGCGCTGCGTTACTGGCGTCTCTGGCGCTTTCCTCCCGGTGGCGTCCTTCTCGCGTCCTTCTCGCGTCCAGCAGTTGTTCCTTCCCTCAGCACGCCGCTTCCTCTCTTAAAGGGACCGTCTCTTCTTCCTCCGGCCGTCGCTCTTGGTGCCCCCTGCTTGGTACACCAGGTCGCCCTCGGTTGGTGTAATTATCTTATTTAATGTCTTATCCCCGCTTGCCCCTTTGAGCCCCAGAGAGGTTGAACTCACGAGTTACTCACGAGTTACGCAGACAATCGAGATTTTGGTGTTCCGGTTCTTAATTTGTTCCAGGAGGTGCTGGCATGGGTCCGGTTTCTTGTCCTCTGGGCCACTCTTTCTCTCTTTATTTGGCTTTCCCTCGTGTGTGTTAAAAAGGGAGGCGGTCGGCCTAAGGGCACTGTCGTGCCGTCCCCCTCTCCTCCGCGGCTGCTCGTGGGGCTGCGCGCCGGCTCTTAGCAGCCCCCCTTGAGGGGGGGTCGCACTTGGTCGGTACCACAGCCTGGAGCTTGCCTCGTGGCAGCCTCAATCCCACTGCTATGTGGAACTGTACCAGTTCCAGCTATGAGGAGGGGGTCAGACCTTCTGGAGGCACGGAGCTTCAGAAGGTTGCTGCGGCCGCCATCTTGCCTCCCCGGAAGTCCCCCGCCATATATGTTTTTCATCAGTGTTTCCCAACCTTTTTTGAGCCGCGGCACACTTTTTACATTTACACAATCCTGGGGCACACCACCAACCAAAATGACACAAAATGACACTCTAACACAGTAATACATATAGTTAATATGTTTTTAAATGTATTTATACACTCAGTGTGAAACCTGGGCCTGTTTCGATGAACACAACATAGATATCCTGGCAGGAATGGCAGAAAGACACAAACTTCCCACAAAGAACTCCCATAACCAAGATAAAATGCTATAAGAGTTTGGTGGGCATTGACCTTGACTTTTGGTGTTGTAGTTCACCTATATCCAGAGAGCACTGTGGACTCAAACAATGTTGGATCAGGACCAAACTTGGCATGAATACTCAATATGCCCAAATGTGAACACAGATGGAGTTTGGGGAAAATAGACCTTGAAATTTGGGAGATACAGTTTCTGGGATTTATAGTTAACACACAAAGAGCATCCTGAACTCTTGCAACAATGGAATTGAACCAAACTTGGCCTATTGAACTCTCATGACCAACAGAAAGTACTGGTAACTGGTGTCCAACTACAGGGATGTCTGGGGTGCTGAGTAGAGAGCATAGGGTGGCAGTGGTGTTGGAGCTGGAAAGTTTAGAAAGCCCTTCCCAGGTGGTTCCCCCTGCCTCTTTTGCTGCTTTTTTATTTATATAGATTTATTATTATATGTAATTTTATACCCAGGGTATTAAATAATAATAATGGAACTAGGCCGCTCTGAGTCCCCCCTCGGGGGTTGAGAAGAAGCGGGGTATAAACGCTGGAAATAAATAATAATAAATAAATATAAATCATTTATATAAATAAAAATAACAACTATTTTATTATAATATTATTATTTAATACCCTGGGTATAAAATTACATATAGTAATAAAACTACACACATACACACCTTAAACATTTTGCAGACCTGACGGAAGTATTTCCCGATTTGGGCAGCGAAATCTTCCTTTCCCTTTTCATTCATGTGTCTTGAAAGAAAGTGCGAGAGAGAGAGTTAGAAAGTTTTCTGTCAGGCACTAGAACATATGAATGTAGTGGAGGAAGGGAGGAAGGAAGGGAAGGAAGCCTCTCAAGAAGGCTGCAGGAGGAGGAGAGGAGCGGGGCTCACTTGGCGACGGCTTGGAACGCGTCACTGAGGGTCTCTGTGGTGGCGGCTGGGTCCTCCAGGGTCTCCATCAAGGACTGGAGGCTGGGTCCGGAGGAGGAAGAGGCCTCCTCTTGTGGTTCCCAGGGTCTAAAAAGACTTTAAGATTAGGACAGAAGCAAGCTTTGATTGCCCTAACGCTGGTTGCTATGCACTCTATACTATGGCATGCAAAATTAATGCAATTCCATCAACATTCATGCTAAGCTAAGCAGTGGTCTAACATTGCAAAAATGGTACTTTCTGGCATTTAAACATTTAAATGCAGACCATGGAACTAAGCATTTAACGCAGACCATGGAACTAAGCAAGATCCAGCAGCAGATGCTTCTGCGCAACGAGGAGACCACGGAGCTGCGGGAGACGCTCACCTCTTTGCAGCAGGAAGTGGAGATCAAGAACAAGCATATGGACAATGTCAACAGAAAAGAGGAAACCGTGAAAATGAACAAAATCTGGATTCTGCTCCACAGAATGGAGCCTTGTGTGTTTGTCTATCTTCCTGTGGATGTGCCCTGAGGCCTCCATTGCTGCTACTGAGCGACCACCATCTTGGCTTCCTGGCTTCTTGTGAAGACAACGACCACCATCTTGGGTCCTGCTGCATCTCGCCATCTTACTTTGAAATTTTTATTTTTGTTTTTACTTTATTTTATTTTATTTAGTGTTTTATATTATTATTATTACCCTCCTCCTTCTTTTGTCTAAGTCTTGCTGTGTTTAAAAATAATTCTATTAAAAATATTTATCTGACTGGATTCAAACTAAACAAACAAAAAACCAAATTGATAACCAAACACCTAAACAATAAAGAAAGAGTCACTACAAAGAGAAACGGGAATAGAAATAACAAACAAGGCAAAATATCTAGGGGTTATCATTACCTCCAACAACTCACACCTAATTAAGAATAATTATGAACACCTCTGGGGGAAAATACAAAAAGACTTGGAAAGATGGAATACCCAAATGTCACAATGCTGGGTCCTGGCCCGGCCCCTTAATCACACACAGAGAGACAATAATCAATTAACTATTTATTGAATAATAAAACAGGCGAAAAAGGTAAATGTTCAATTAGGAAAGTGTCAATTAGTCCAAAGTAATGAGCAAGCAAAGCTCAGTAAAAAAGCAGGGAATCTTCAAAAAGCAGTGTCCAAAACAAAACGAATCAAAACCAAGGCAAAGTAATCCGTAGGCAATTCAAAGCAGGGTTCAAGGTAATACAAGGTCCAAGGTATTTCTTGGCAAGGCAAGCCAGTGATGGCTTCAAGGAACAGGGTCGCTACACTCCCTTCAGATCAGAAGTGGCCGACCAACTGAAGAACGGTTCCCACGGAACGTATATTTACTTCCCTCCTTTGTGGGACCAACGCCGCTCTAGGCTTCGGCTCCAATCCCGGCGGCGGGACTCGATGCTTCTTCTACGGTCAAAACTCCTTCCCTCCCGGGCTGCACCTGGCTCGCCATCTCCTTGAGAACTTGCCTCCCTTTCAGTTTCCATCAGCACCTCCTCCGCTGGTTCCCATAACAATTCTTGAGATCCTCTCCCCCCTGGACGCTCATATTCATTATCTGAATCTGTCTCCTCCATGTCCGGATAAGCCTCCGGCCAAGCGTCCTCCCATTGCAAACTGCCTGTTGGAGATGCGGGCCCAGCAGCCCCTTCATCTCCTTCACCTGGGTCTATGGCAATAGGATCCAAAGCAATTGGGACCCCCGGGGCGGCCCCTTGCCCCCCCCTCGGAATGGAGGCTGGGTTGCTACACCAAAACATCTCTCTTTTAGGAAGGATCACAACTATAAAAATGAAAGTCCTACCCCAAGTATTATACCTATTTCAAACTTTACCAGTAATAAGAACTGAATATCTATTTAAAAAATGGGACACAGATGTTAGGAAATTTATTTGGAGAAATAAAAAGCCAAGAATTGGAATGAAATTACTTACAGATGACAAATCCAGGGGAGGAACAGGGCTTCCAAATTTTAAATTATATTATGAGGCCTCGAATCTGTTAGCCATCAGAGATTGGGTCGACTTAAAGAACACAAACCTATTAGCACTGGAGGGGCCCGACTTACGATACGGTTGGCATGGGTACCTTTGGTACAAGAAAAGACACATAGAGAAAAACTTCAGTCACCATATCGTAAGGGCTGCCCTCTCCAGGACCTGGGAGAAGTAGAAACACATGTTATTTCAAAGAACTCCACTGTGGATATCCCCAATGGAAGCTTTTCACAAGAAAGAATTAGCTATGGAGGACTGGCTAACATACAAGCAAATATTGAAGAAAACAACTAACGTTAACTGGAGCATTAAATCAATAGAGGAAATAAGGGAAATCAACGATAATATTTATTGGTTGCTTACCAGTAACTGAAGTTCCCTGAGTGGTCCCTGTGAATCGTACTTATGGTATTTCCCGCGCCTGCGCGGACAGTTCGGAATCTTTAAAAAGCTAATATCTCTTTAAATGGTAGCCCCGCCCACATCCCCTCCAGCATATATAGCCAGTGGGAGGGGCTGCCACCTCAGATCCGTTTACTCCGCCGCAAAAGCAGCTTGAAGGACTGAGGCATGACATCAGCGGGGAAGGATGGGGCGGGAATGTACGATTCACAGGGACCACTCAGGGAACTTCAGTTACTGGTAAGCAACCAATAATTCCCTGTCGTGGTCACTGTGAATCGTACTTATGGTAGAGTAGCGAGCTAATTATCGTGGCTGGTGGGCGTCATGCCACCGTAGGGCAAAAAGGGCTGCTCTATCACCGAATGCCCTTATGAAAGCAGGTATACCTGACATGCATGAAAGTAGAGAAGACTAAACATCTTCCTAACAGAAGTCTTGTTATTTCTAATAAAGCCTCTCAAAGAGTAGTTGGGTTACCATAAATTTAATGAAATGACTCCCAACCTGCTTAGGTAAAGTACAACCATTGAAATGGTAAGTCAAACAAGTCACTATGACAATCCAGAAAGTATCTTCCCAATACTCCAAGTCTAAACCGTGCTATGATGTTTGGAGCTTGTAAAACTGATTGTGACGTGATAGCTTGCTTCAGCTGATCCATAGAGAGTAACTGAAGCCATTGTCTAACAGAGGTCTTCTACTGACACCCTTTCTGTATCTCAGAAGCACTTTATAAATTTCCGTATATACGTAATTATCAAAACTAGGGCCTTAACATATAGTCTATGGAGACTCCACTCTAGAGATGTTGAAAGTTGCCGCAAGAAGGATTGATTACTTCCAGGACCATGCTTACTTCCAGGACTACGCTTGTTCTCTGCAGCATGACTGTTAAGCATACGTGGAGGCCCTGTGGTTCAAAATAATTTGACTACGCTTGCTCTCTGCAACATGACAGTTAACTTATATGTGGAGGCCCTGTTGTTCGGAAATAATTGGGCCATTCTAGCTATTACTCAGGCTTCTGTAACGTCTGAAAAACTAATGAGTTAAATATCTATGTTGAGTCACTAAATCAAATGTGCTTACAAGGTAGAAATATAAATTTCCCCTGGCAGTAATAGGTGCAATGTCCGGAAAGACATAGTAGGAGAAGTACAGCACAAACAATCAATATAAATCTATCTTGTGTAGGATTATACCAACAACTTATGCCTGCATCAAATAAGCACAATGCATGAAGTATCAAAATATAATTATCAACAGTAATACAAAGAGGATGCTCCCACTGAATACATAAACGTCACATATATAGCATTACATATATACACATATAATCAGCATGGATGCTATAGTACATCAATATTCCTGCGTGGGTGCTGCTAAAAGCAAGCGGCAATGCTAAACTGTCCTGGCGTGGCGGTATCAATCAACAAGGCTCGAGGTATCGAAGTACTCACAGTCCTGTAGGTAGTGTTATTCAAAATAAAGCCAAAATAGGTTGGAAGTAAGCCTCACAGCCGTATGCAGGGTTCGTTCCGGCGGGCGGCTTTTGCGACCGCTCGCAAATGCCTCAGTTGCAGGGAAGCGCCGTAAAGCTCACCAGTCGCGTTGCGCAGGAAAACTTTTGCGACAACGATGTCTGTTTTGGCGGCGCGTTCAAACTGGCAAAGCACAAGATGGGATTCAAGGGCAGAAGCAAAGGATGATGTAGCAATGGACGGGAATAGAGGTGCACAAAGTGGGAAATCGCTTGCATTGAGTTCCCATCACCCAGTCTTCTTTGGATCCTCCCTGGGCGATTTCCCACTTTGTGCACCTCTATTCCTGTCCATTGCTACATCTTCCTTTGCTTCTGCCCTTGAATCCCATCTTGTGCTTTGCCAGTTTGAATGCGCCGCCAAAACAGACATCGTTGTCGCAAAAGTTTTCCTGCGCAACGTGACTCAAATTTCCTTTAAAGCCAGAATATTACCTCCTGGGGTTAAATGATAGCGAACTAAGATTAGATGACAACAGTGATAAACTATTTACTTATATGATAACAGCAGCACGCCTGGTATTTGCCAGAGAATGGAAGACAGACTTAATACCCAAACTGGACCAATGGATACAGAAGATCTACGACATTAAGGACATGGATAAATTAACTTACTGCTTAAGAAGAAACACGGGATCCCCAAGAAAATTAACCGATTGGACATTACTAGAAGAATATATGAAAAAGAAGGACTGCAAGGATAAATAGAGAAGCATCCACACAGAGAAGAATGGAAGTCATGATGTATATAGTTGTATTCACAGCTTTGTACCCTCCTGTTTACGCCTACCCCTACCGTTACCCCCCTCTCTGTAATTCACACCCCTACCCATTAACCACACAACCCCGACCCCTATTAACCTCTACTGTGAAATCTATTCACACCGCCATTCTATTTCATTGTGCACCAAAGATGCAAAAACCAATAAAAAACTTTATTAAAAAAATAGGTGTCTTAGAGAAACGACAATGCAGAAAGAAATGCAACCCAATGAGATTTCTGCTGCGCTTTCTGCAAGCGAACTTGCTTTCCTCAGGTTGGCCTTTTAGTTATCAACACGCTTGTAACACGTGCAAGGGTGATAGTGACCTGTTGTGGCCTCGAGGCGGGTATGAGGAACGTCCTCCTGGAAACTAAAACATGCCCTTTGGTTTTTAGTTAGGGCCCTGCTAACTCTACAGTTTCTCAATCCATGCCTGATTTCAATTATATAAGGCCACAAGCACTCCAGTGCCCTCCAGGACAAGTAAACTTATTATTATGATTATGTCAGGTCTTGTCAGGCCCAAGTTGTTTTTATTATTACTACTTCGCTGTGCGTCTCTAATTGATTTTGAGAGCTGTTGTTGCTCTCAGACACTTTAAAGTCATACGGCTTTGCATGACTGCATGGATTGCTGTTATTTCCCATCAGAGCAGTACCTATTGAGCAGTACCTATTGATCTACTGACATTTACATTGATTTAAGTGCCATCAATAACAGTAAGAATATCCCCTATAACAGTAAGAATAACAGTAGGAATATCCCCTATAATATTTTTGGCTCAAGTTCCTCTGACATAAGTATCTGGAACTTGTGGTTGGCACCTCACACCTCCACAGACACCTCCAAGGGCGTTTTGTTAGGTTGCCGAATGCCAGGGTTACCCCCTGGGCCTTCGATGATGCCGCAGGAGCAACCTGCGTCAGATGGAACCAAGGCCATCAATTGCCTCGACACTGAAGGGACTATACTTTTCTGTCCCAACACTTTCCCCATCCGTGGCACTTCAAACACCCGAGAGCCATACCGGATGGGCGAATTTCCAGTCTCTTAGCCATGGAAGGGACACGATCCATGCTGGCGCCTCCCTATCAATCGCCGTACGCTCCTACTGCGCATGCGCAAGGGTCCTCGGTGTCGAGGAGAAGCGCCCCCTGCGCATGCGCAAAGGTTCTCAGTATCGAGGAAGAAGCGGCCGCTTGTAGTGGGGCTGTTGAAGTTCGTATTGCAGCTTTGAGAGCGGAGGGGCTCTCTCTCTCTCTCTGACATGCCGGCGCTCTCTCTCCCTCTCCCGATGCAGCTTTGAAAGCGAATGCGGAAGGGGAGGGAACGAGTGAATGAAAGGCTTGAGAGTGAATGAAAGGCTCTCCTCCTGTACGGGAGTGCGCTCTCCATCCTGGCTCCCCAGCTAGCATGTGCGCGCGTGCGCGTGTGTAAGCCCTTCCTCTGAGAGTAACAAGAGGCTGCTGTGCGGTACGCCCGTACCGGGGGGAGTGGTTTCTGGAGCTGAAGCCATGCATCAGCTGTGGAGGCGCCTCTCAATAGGCACAACAGATTGGCCTCTTTTGTGGTTGGAGCTCAACGGAGGGCCATTGATTCTTCTGTTTGGCCCGCTTTCAAGGGACTCCAGTCCCAGCCGTCCTGCGCATGATCCCAGTGGGTCAGAGGCACCAATTGGGGAACTCCAGCCCCGACGGCCTCGCGCATGCTTCACACCAGTAGTGGAGCAGAGGCGCTCACCTCCATGGTGACAGGCTCATGAGCTCAATGACGGTTGGCGGCCATTTTGGCAGCATTTATCCTCAGCCTTTCTTTATTCCGTTAGAGCTGCCATCCTGGTAGCCAACGGACACTCAGATGTATGTTTCTTTGTTTTGAAACCATTGCCTTGTAGTATTTGGCAATTTCCCTTGACACTCGTAGCTTTCAAGATCATATGAAAAGTCTCTTTAGTTGTCCAAAGACAAGAGTTCAGTATGGCTTTAGAAAATCAACTCTCAATGAGTGATAACATTAGTTAATATAAGCAATAAATAATAATAATATGAGTTTACAATTTGACTTAATCTAATTTTATGCTAGTCAAAATTCATGAGAAACCTTCTCAATTAATTATTAATTTAACTATGAAATGGAGATAACGAATAGTAATATTAATAATATTAATTGATAGTAATTAATATTAAATGTCTTCTAATTAATATTTTTGTAGTTATTATACGCTAGTCAAAGAAATATTAGAAAAGAAATATTAGATAAGAAATATTAGATAAGATTCCTAGCTGTCGCAACGGCGGCAGATAAAAGGATCTGAAGTGGCAGCCCCTCCCACTGGCTATATATGCTGGAGGGGATGTGGGCGGGGCTACCATTTAAAGAGATATTAGCTTTTTAAAAATTCCGAACTGTCCGCGCAGGCGCGGGAAATACCATAAGTACGATTCACAGTGACCACGACAGGGAACAGTTGGTTTCAATCTTTTTCACATAATTCTGTAAAATAAAATATCAAACAAGATTTAAACCATGACAAAGCACTGCTTATCATTCCCAGTCATTCCGTCTGTAATAGTAAACTTTGATGATCCAAAGTGTCGAAAAATCCAGCAGGATCCATACAGATGTTTGACACTGAACCTTAGCCACTTGAATATGCAAGAGTGAGGAAGATATTGTATGAGTAGTTTCTCAGCATTTCTTCTTTGTAATTTTCCTCATCATCTGTTATAAGAATGTGTAAGGATGCTGTTAAATGACCCCGCCCCACCCCCTTTCACGTTGACCTGCATAGTAGATATTTGGATTAGAATTTGTAAGAGTAGCAAAATTATTTATGAAGTAGCAGCGAAAATATGGTTGGGGGTCACCACAACATGAGGAACCTTATTTAGGGGTCATGGCATTAGAAAGGTTGAGAACCACTGAGTTAATACATATATCTTTCTGTTTAATTGCTATTAAATTAATAAAAATAATTTCTAAGCGGGCAGTGAGTAAAAAAATTCTGGAAAGGGGGCGGTAGGCGAAAAAGTTTGGGAACCACGGACCTACATCCAAAGAATACTGTGGACTCAAACAATGATGGATCTGAACCAAACTTGGCACAAATAATACATCCAAATGGGGACACTGGTAGAGTTTGGGGGAAATGGACCTTGGCATTTGGGAGTTGTAGTTTCTGGGATTTATAGTTCACCTACAATCAAAAAACATTCTGAACCCCACAAATGATAGAATTGGGCCAAACTTCCCACAGAGAACCCCCATGCCTTGAAGGGACTTGCTAGCGCAAGCCTTTCTTGCCCACACATGCTCACCACGCTGCCATCCGCCGAGCACGCCTGCTCTTCCCTCCAACGCTTGGAGCACGGGTGGGCAACCCACGCCCCGTGGCCCTGATGCGGCCCGGCAGCCAATTCTGTCTGGCCCAGGGAAAAAGGCGTCGGGGGCGGGGCCAAGAGGAAGGGGTGCCGCTGCCGCCATCCCGTTGCGGGCTCTGTGGGACCTTTGTCAGCAGACAGGCCGAAGGAGCGGTGGCTTTGGAGTGCCTGCCATCCCTGGAGGCGATCTGGGCCTGCAGCAGGAGCAGTCGCCGACCTGCGGCGGCTGATCGCCCTGGCGACCCGGAAGACTTGATTGTCTTCCGGGTCACCAGGGCGATCAGCAGCCTCAGATCGCCGACTGCTCCCCCTGCAGGCCCGGATCGCCTCCAGGAATGGCAGGCACTCCATTCCATGTCAGGGCGATCAGCTGGGGAACGGCTGGGCGCGAGAGCGGGCGGAGGCCTGCAGCCTCTTATCGTCTGCTGCTCTGCTCTGTTGCGGCGGCGGCTGGGTCTGCTTTGCCTTCCTCTGGGCTGGGTCCATTGGGCCATTCCATCTTGGGATCCTTCCTCTCTTGAGGATGTCAGCCTCCATCTTGGTTCGCACCTTGTCTTCTTGAATTTCATTTTATTTTAGTGGTTTTTATTATTATTTCGTAATAATTTTATTATTTATTTATTTATTTATTATTCAATTTTATATTCCGCTCCTCCCTGCAGGCTTGGGGCGGATCACAGCAACAATAGAACATACAATAAGATATACGATAAAACCACAGATAAAAACACAATACATAACAAAATGCCAGTAGATTACAATTTCTCAGCATAAGCGGAAAACACGCTGTCCACATTCAGGTTTGGCCAAATGCCAGCCCAAAAAGGGCCGTCTTACATATTATAATTTCAATATATTATAATGTCTATATAGATTTACTATAATATAATTATGATATTAATACTAATATACTGCATGAATATTTCTTGATAGATTAATATGTTAATATTCATGATGTGTAATATATAGTAAATATAGTAAGTAAATAAATAAATAATGTAGATTAGAATGTAGTTCAGCTGTTAGGTGTGGCCCTCCATAATATTTTCTGGCTCTCGTGTGGCCCCTTGGGAAAAATAATTGCCCACCCCTGGCTTGGAGTCTCAGAAACAGCCCTCCCCTTAGCTGAAAGGCCAGATTTCGTTTGGTAACACTCTGGTATATTTTCTTTTCCCTGTATCACCTATCAAACCAAAATGTGAAGCCAAGTTTGCTATAAAGATTACTCTAAATACACATAGTGGTGAAAACCAACTGGAAGGTCTCTGGGTTCTAATATGAACCGCTGTACATGGAAGAGCAAATATAGTAAATATCAGGCTGTGACAAAAATAAGTCACTTTAAGCTAGTACAGTGGGGTGTGTTTACCCTCCGTTTTGTTCACTCAGTCATTCTATTGCTAAGCTCATTTCCCATAAATAAGCCATTGTTTGGAGGCATAATCATCGCTTGAATATTTATTACTGAAGACAATACCTTCTCCAAAGATATGAAAGCCACATTATTTGCAGGCTGGAACACTTTGCATTATTTAAAAGTGCTAATTGGGCCACAGATTCACTTTGCAAATTATAACATTGGTGACTATTGGCGTTTCTTGTCACATTTACTGGGGAGACCGTTCAGTTGGTTGTGGAGAACATCCGCTTTCCACAGTATTTTAGATTATGTTACCAACCATTTGTTTAGTAAATCTTGGTACCAAAAGTTGTTGTTGTTGTTTTTTACTGTGTTCTAACTCGTCCTAACATACCTCTGCATTTAAGATTGCTATGTTAGTCACTGGTGGTGACCTGGGCTTGTGATCTGAGGACACCATGAAAGGCTAACTATTACTGGAATTCTTATTAAGTTCAGGATTTATAAGTTCAAGATTTTCTCCTGGTCTACATCTTTCAAATTACAAAATGCTATGAGGAAACATACCCATAGGGCCTGGCTAGTATAGCGGATTGAACCGCCAAGCTATAGAAGATCCTGGCATCCTGAAGGTTGGCAGTTCAAGTACGTGTTAGGGTGAGCTCCCCAGGTCAGGATTATCCATAAAGCCACCCTAGGCCACAGCAGGCTACACTTAAAGGTCGAGCACCCACCTCAACCTGGGCAGGCCTTGAACTCATGACCTACTAGTGAGAGAGATCTTATGCAGCTGACACTTAGCCAGCTGCGCCACATTCCTGGTGCAAAATTAATAAATATTTTTTTATTATTTATTATTTTTCAAAATGCTGGCTTCTCTTTGCTTATCTTTTAATGCAAGTCACAGATAACTTACTTTTAATGTAAGTTTCAATGAGAGACTAGTAGTAGACATAACATAACAATAGGTTTTTGATTTTGGGAAGAGTTTGCAAGGTTGGGGGTTCAATGTACAGATTTCTATTGATCCTGTTCTATCCCAGGCTCAGCCTTCCATGGAAACGTTTTAACATAAAGTACCTACTTGTTTCAATTTCAAAGTCTTGTAGCTTGGTACCAATTCCAAAACTATCTCTTTCTCTTACATTGAAATTGGTTTCAGTTTAACATAACATGAGCCAGAAAGGAAATTCTAAAACCTTAAGTTGGTAAAGAAGCATGTACACAAAGTATTATGATGTGGGTGAAGCACTGCTGCAGGATTGTAGCCATGTCTATAAAGTCTTGCATTCATTATCAGTTGACAAAAAAAACAGTTACATTCTGAATTGTTAAAACGATATTCTTTAACATGGATTGATTGATTGATTGATTGCCTTTATTATTTATGAGTCCTATGATTCTCTGTGCAACTTTGGCTATGAAGAAAAGAAATAAATGTGACAAATAAATTCTTTACAGAAAGCAAGAAATACAAGCATCATCCTCTAGTGATAGCTGTTTCAAAAAAAGAAACGAACACAGAAAAGTGTGTGTGGCCGTAGACACTTCTTATGTGCATAATGTGCATTCATTTGGAAACATGACTTACCGTACCACTCATCCACCCACGCAAAAGCCTGTCGGTGACCAATCAGCAGTATATCTCTGACTACCTGTAACAAGGATAAAGATTTCACTGAGAAAAGAGTAATAAGAGCAGCTAAGAGCTATACATATGCACTCGACTTGAACGTCAAAGACTCTACAGCAGCACACTTATGAGGCTTCTATGTTTCCTCAATTAAAAAGAAAAAAAACTATCAACAGGCATTTACATGCTCATTTCTTGAAAGGTGTACTACTTTAAAACAGCTTCAACTGCCCAGTCTGTGTCACGATGCACGGACTTGACCGGCCCCTTAATCACACACACAGAGACGGACTGAAGGCTAACTACTTTATTGAATATAAAAACAGTCCAAAGAGTAAATTGTCCATAAGATAATAAGCAATCCAAAAGGCTTGAAGCAATCAGTGTCCAAAACAGCTTGGCAAAGTAATCCAAAGACTTGAGCAGGGCTTTAGCAAGGCTCCGCAATGCAATGCGGGATCAGGAAAGCAAGGCAGGATCAATACAAGGCAAGACTTGAAGGCCACTAGCCAACTTAGCTCCGTGGACCCACTTCGCTCACGTCTGTCCAAAAGAGACGTGGCCGAAGCACTGGAGATTCACTCCCACGGATCCTATACTTAATCCTTCGGCCGAGGTCCCCGACGCTCTAGGCTTTGTCGTCTCCAATCTCTGCTGGCGGACCTCGGCCTGTCTAGGCTACGGTACCATCCCCTTCTGCGGGACTCAATGCTACTTCTCCTATCAAAGGTTCGGCCTTGCCTCTCACCATCTGGGTCACTATCTCCATGAGAGCTTCCCTCCCTAGAATCTTCCCAGCCGCTTGCTTCCATGTTTTCACTCAGAAGCTCCTGGGAGCCTTTCCCACCCGGATGCTCATAACTTCCACTATCACTGCTTTCCATTTGCACCTGGTTATCTATGTCTTCGTCAGGGCCAAACAACAATTCTTCCCATGCCAAGCTCTCTGTGGGCGAAGGGGCCCATCGATGGGAAACTGTCCTTCTCCCCAATCTTCCAACTCATCCTCTGAATCTGGTTCTGCAGCTGCAGGCCCTAATGCTAATGGGACCCCGGGTCCTAGCCCCTGCTCTCCAGGCACAATCGAGAACTGCTGTGCTACACTATCCCCCCCCCCTCAGGGCCCCTCCTAGGCCGCCCGCGAGGCTTGGGTTTGTCAGGGTACTTGCGGTGAAAACGAGCAACAATGTCCGGGGCATGCACATCTCGAGCCGGCGTCCAGGAACGCTCTTCCGGCCCGAAACCTTTCCAGTCAATCAAATACTCCAGCTTCCGGTATCTGATGCGGGCATCCAGGATGTCCTGCACCTCGAACTCCTCCTCCCCGTCCCGCATCACAGGGGGAGGGGGCGGCTGCGTCACATCAGGCCGCACCCCCTTTGCCGGGCGGAGCAAAGAACGGTGAAACACAGGGTGGATCTTCATGGCCGCTGGGAGTTGTAGTTTGAAAGAAACAGGCCCCACCTTCTCCAACACTTTGTAAGGCCCCAGAAATCTCGCATCCAACTTGCGGCTGGGCCTCTGCGTGGGCAGATTCTTGGTGGACAGCCAAACTTTGTCCCCCACCAGGATCTGAGGGCCCTCCTGGTGGTGCCGATCCGCCATCCGCTTGTAATCCGCTTTGGCATGGTCCAATTGAGTACGTAGCAAGTCTTGAAGCGCGGTGAGCTCTCGAAGCCAATCCTCCGCCGCCGGCAGTTCCCCAGACGGGTCCACCGGAGGGTAGAACCGAGGATGGTGTCCATAGTTAGCAAAGAAAGGAGTCTCTTTGATGGATTCCTGCGTCGCATTGTTGTAGGCAAACTCCGCCAAAGACAACAAGGACGCCCAGTTGTTCTGTTGATAGTTGACATAGCACCGCAGATACTGTTCCAAGGTGGCATTAACCCGTTCGGTTTGCCCATCGGACTGGGGGTGATGAGCCGTGGACATCCTGACGTCAATCCCCAGCAGCTTCTGGACAGCCTTCCAGAACTGGGAAGTGAATTGGGTGCCGCGGTCCGTCACCAAACTCTGTGGAAGTCCATGCAGCCGAAACACATGTTGCACAAACATATCAGCAGTCTCTTTGGCAGTAGGCACCCCCACACAGGGAATGAAGTGTCCCATCTTGGTGAAACAGTCCACCACGACCAGAATCGTAGTGAAACATTTGGACTTGGGCAGGTCGGTGATGAAATCAGCCGAAATCATCTTCCAGGGGGCGGAGGGTGTCGGGAGCGGCTGGAGCAAACCGGCCGGCTTGCCCCCCTGGTTCTTGGCCCGCTGACACACAGGGCAAGAGCCCACATAGTCCTACACATCCCTCCGCACTTTAAGGCACCAAAAATCCCGGAGCACCAACTGTAGGGTCTTGAAGAGCCCAAAGTGTCCCGCGGCCCGGCTATCGTGGCAAAGTTTGAGAATGTCCTCCCTCTCGGGCCCCGGGGAAACATAGACAGAGTCGCGGTGGTAGAGCACCCCGTTCTTTACCTGGAAAGGGGCTTGGACCCCCTTGGCCAGCTGCTCTTGCACCCAAGGGTCAGTCCGTTGGCGCGCCTGGACCCGGTCACTCAGAGTTCTCTTGTCCCCAGGGGCCGGCGGTGCCACTGGAGGGTTCACAGGAGCTGCCCGAGCAGCCGCAAAGTTCTCTGCTTTCAACAAACGCGCCTCGGACAGGCCTTCTCCGCCACAAACATACTCCGGCTTCCGGGACAAAGCATCGGCTTGCTTGGTCTGCTTGGGGGTCACATAGTGGATGCGGAAATTGAATCGCTCAAAGAACAGGGACCATCTCTGTTGCCTCTGGTTCAATTTGCGCTGGGTCTTCAAGTGCTCCAAATTCCGGTGGTCGGTGTGAACTTCCACCGGGAATTTGGCCCCTTCAAGCAAATGTCTCCAAACTTCAAAGGCCACCTTGATGGCCAGGAGCTCCTTCTCCCAAATGGTATAGTTCTTTTCCGGCGCCATCAGATGCCGGGAGTAGTAAGCACAGGGCAACAAGTCCGTCCCCTGAGGCTGGAGCAGGATCGCTCCCATCGCCACATCCGAAGCGTCGGCCTGCACGATGAAAGGGGTGCGGGGGTTGGGGTGCTGCAGAAGCGGCTGGGTGGTGAACAGCTGCTTTAACTTGCGGAACCCCACGCCCGGCTCCGGAGTCCACCGGAACGGCACCTTTCCCCGCAGGCACTGGGTGATAGGATCAGCCCACTTGGCAAAGTCAGGGATGAACTTTCTGTAGTAGTTGGCAAAGCCCAGGAATCTTTGAATGTCTTTTTTGCTGGCCGGAGCCGTCCAGTCAGCCACGGCTTGGACCTTGGTGTCATCCATGGCAATGCCCGTTGGTGAGATGCGATAGCCCAAAAAGTCCACCTCACGCAGATCAAACGCACATTTCTCCAGCTTGGCATAGAGCCCGTGGGCTCTCAGTCTCAGGAGCACTTCCTTGACATGGTGATCATGGGTCGCCTGATCCGGAGAAAAAATCAGCAGGTCGTCCAGGTAGACTGCCAGATAACGATCCAGCAGGTCTCGGAAAATGTCATTCATGAAATGTTGGAAACAGGCTGGGGCGTTGCACAACCCGAAGCTCATCACCAAGTATTCGAAACTGCCCCACTTGGTCTGGAAGTCCGTCTTCCATTCGTCGCCCTGACGAATCCGCACAAAGTTGTAAGCACCCCTCAAGTCCAGTTTAGTGAACACCTTAGCTCCCCGCATCCGCTCCAACAGCTCGGGGATCAGGGGTAGGGGGTAGCGGTTCCGAATCGTGATCTTGTTGAGCTCCCGGTAGTCATTACAGAGGCGCAGCTCCCCAGACTTCTTCTTGACAAACAGAATGGGCGCCCCGGCCGGGGACTGAGAAGGCCGAATGAAGCCCTTCCGCAGATTATCATCCAGGAACTCTCGGAGAGCCTGTTGCTCTGGTTCCGAGAGAGGGTAGAGTCTCCCCCGCGGGATAGGGGCTCCAGGTTGCAATTCAATGGCACAATCATAGGGCCGGTGCGGAGGCAGACGTTCCGCCTCCTTCTCGCTGAACACATCCCAAAATCCGGCATATTTCTTGGGCAGTGTGGCAACATTTTCCACTTCTTGAGCCTGGCAAGCCCGGGCCGTCATGCAGTGGCTCTGGCAATGGTCGGAAGAAAAAATTAACTGTCTCTTGGCCCAGGAAATCTGGGGGTCATGGAGTGCTAGCCACACAATGCCCAGGACAATGGGGAAATCTGGCAACTTGGTCACAAGGAAAGAAATGTCCTCTTTATGGGAGCTGGTCCACATCTTGGTAGGGGCTGTATATTGAGTCACAGCCCCCGTCTTCAGGGTTCTCCCATCAATAGTCTGTACACCCTTGGGCTCTTGAAGATCAAGAAATTGTAATCCAGCAGACTTGGCATAGTCTGCATCGATGAAGTTGTTGGTGGCCCCCGAGTCGATCATGGCATGGACCATCATCGGCCCCTTCTCGGGCGACCACAGGCTGACCATTACAAGGAACAATTGTCCAGTCTTGGCTTCAGGGGGGAGGTTAGCGACGTCGGCCGAGTGAGCGAACCCTCTTACACCCGGCCGGCCCCTTCCCCCGTCGCCTGGATGGCTTCCTCGGCCTCCGGGGCCCCTCCAAGGGCGGCTGAGGCCTGAGGAGTCTTTCCACGTGGCTTCTGGGGGCATTCTCTAGAAAAATGTCCAGCCCCTCCGCAATACCAACACAAGTTGAGACGCTGACGACGTGCTTTTTCCGCCTGGTCCACCTTGGGTCGCACCGTCCCCAGCTGCATTGGCTCCGGCTCATCCAAGGACGCAGGGGCAAGAACTGCCCGGCCCCCGACTCTTTCCGCGCCGCCGGCTTCTCCACCACACCTTTGTCCCAACGCCTCCGGGTTTGCAACCCCGCTTCCACACGTAGGCTCAGGGTGATTGCCGCCTCCAGATCCGCGGGGCGAACATGTTTCCACATCTCCTGTTGCATCTCCGATGACAATCCCTTGATGTATTGGTAACGCAGGGCCGAGGGGTTCCAATCCACCTGGGCAGCCAACACTCGAAACCGGGAAATATACTGAGACAGGGACATGTCCCTCATCGACAGCCGATCCAAATCTCTCTCGGCTAACTCCGCATTCACTGGTGCTCCCCAAGTCGCCTTGATAGCATCCAGAAAAGCTCTCAGCGTGTTCACATGGGGGGATTGGGCCCGAAGCAACGTAGTGGCCCACGCTGCGGCCGTTCCCTCCAGCAGGTTGTAGACAAACCCCACCTTGGCCCGGTCGTTGGCAAACTCGTTCGGCCGCAGTTCCAGGTACATTTCCACTTGGCCGAGAAACACCTCGACCAGAGCTGGGTTGCCTCCAAAACGTGCCGGCGCGGACACCCCGGAGTGCCGCCCTGCCCTGGTCCGGAGCTCCCCAGTTCTTGTTGCATCGCGGCCACTTGCGCATCCGACAGGTTGGCCATGGCGGCGACGGTTTTTGCGCGCTTCTTGCGGCATCCCGTGATGTGATAAGGGGTTCTTGGAGTGCTTCGGCCAACTGTCACGATGCACGGACTTGACCGGCCCCTTAATCACACACACAGAGACGGACTGAAGGCTAACTACTTTATTGAATATAAAAACAGTTCAAAGAGTAAATTGTCCATAGGATAATAAGCAATCCAAAAGGCTTGAAGCAATCAGTGTCCAAAACAGCTTGGCAAAGTAATCCAAAGACTTGAGCAGGGCTTTAGCAAGGCTCCGCAATGCAATGCGGGATCAGGAAAGCAAGGCAGGATCAATACAAGGCAAGACTTGAAGGCCACTAGCCAACTTAGCTCCGTGGACCCACTTCGCTTCACGTCTGTCCAAAAGAGACGTGGCCGAAGCACTGGAGATTCACTCCCACGGATCCTATACTTAATCCTTCGGCCGAGGTCCCCGACGCTCTAGGCTTCGTCGTCTCCAATCTCTGCTGGCGGACCTCGGCCTTTCTAGGCTACGGTACCATCCCCTTCTGCGGAACTCAATGCTACTTCTCCTATCAAAGGTTCGGCCTTGCCTCTCACCATCTGGGTCACTATCTCCATGAGAGCTTCCCTCCCTAGAATCTTCCCAGCCGCTTGCTTCCATGTTTTCACTCAGAAGCTCCTGGGAGCCTTTCCCACCCGGATGCTCATAACTTCCACTATCACTGCTTTCCATTTGCACCTGGTTATCTATGTCTTCGTCAGGGCCAAACAACAGTTCTTCCCATGCCAAGCTCTCTGTGGGCGAAGGGGGCCCATCGATGGGAAACTGTCCTTCTCCCCAATCTTCCAACTCATCCTCTGAATCTGGTTCTGCAGCTGCAGGCCCTAATGCTAATGGGACCCCGGGTCCTAGCCCCTGCTCTCCAGGCACAATCGAGAACTGCTGTGCTACAGTCTGGCATAAATCTGCACACACAAAGCAGGTGAATATAGCACTGAATGAGACATGTAAAATAATCACAGAATGTCTTAAAACTACACCTGCTGATAGACTTTATAAGCAATTGGTGTGCAATTGGAAGTTGGTGTGCAATTGGAAGTTGTGAAAGCCACCCACTTTATGGCTATCAACCATCTCCCAATAGACTTAAATCAAGGAAAAATTGCATGAGAACCACAAGTCCTCTTAATGTTTCCCCAGCAACAGCAAAAGTATCCTTCTGGGCAGCTAAACCAGGAATCCCAACTGGTTGGTCCCCCATGAGGGTCTTCCTCCAGGGGCAAAACAAGAACGGGCAACTTGGAAGTCCCCGAACAGACTCAGAAGTAAAGTGGGCAGATCAAAAAAACAACCTGGCTAAATGGCACTACTAGATTCTAGGAAGTCATGCTACCCCTCTATTCCGCTTTGGTCAGACCACACCTGGAATCACATTGTGTCAAATTCTGGGTTCCACAATTGAAGGGAGATGTTGACAAGCTGGAATGTGTCCAGAGGAGGGGAGACTCAAATGATCAAGGATCTGGAGAACAAGCCCTATGAGGAGCGGCTTAAAGAGTTGGGCATGTTTATCCTGCAGAAGAGAAGGCTGAGAGGAGACATGATGAAGGCCATGTATAAATATGTGAAGTCATAGCGAGGAGGAAGCAAGCTTGTTTTCTACTGGCCTGGAGACTAGGACATGGAACAATGGCTTCAAATGACAGGAAAGGAGATTCCACGTGAACATGAGGTAGAACTTCCTAACTGGGAGAGCTGTTCAGCAGTGGAACTCTCTGCTCCGAAGTGTGGTGGAGGCTCCTTCTTTGGAGGCTTTTAAACAGAGGCTGGATGGCCATCTGTTGGAGTTGCTTTGAATGCAACTCCAACAGAGTTGCCAGGGGGTTGGACTGGATGGCTCACGAGGTCTCTTCCAACTCTATGATTTATATCTTATTTATCTGGACCCTTTGAGCATGCACCAGGAGAAGGAAGCATGCTTGCTATGAAAATGAGCAACATTTACACTCTAATACTCCTCGGAGAGATTCCTCATCACATAGGATGCTCCGCAGCATATCTTTTCCCAGTTCCTCTTTTGTCTGTTCAGACCTTGAACCTGAGATAAGCATAAATGTGCAGACTTTTCAGCACATTTCAAAGCTCCCTATTTGAGCGAGCAAGTGAGCAAGTGAAATATATCTCATGTAGAAAGATTTAAAAAAGAAGAATGCAGGACAGTTACATTCTTGTTGTGTAGGTTTCTGTCTAGATAGCTTGGTAGAGAGTGCTGGGGAGGAATCAGTCGGTGATCATATCATGTAGTCCTAGAAAAAAATGTTTTTGTTTCTTTCAGGGGAGGGAATTGAAATCTAGAGCAGTGGTTCTCAACCTTTCCTTCACCACAGTCCCGCTTTTGAAAACTTTGTAGCTGCAGATCCACCAAGAACTAACCCAGAATCTAAGGCGTGACTAGACCGATGGTTCTCAACTTTTGGGTCCCCAGATGTTTTGGCCTATAACTCCCAGAAACCCCAACCAGTTTACTAGCTGTTAGGATTTCTGGGAGTTGAAGGCAAAAATATATATGGAGACCCGGAAGTTGAGAACCACTGCACTAGACTATGTCAAATAATTGCTCCATTTTTTCATGAAGGTCCTTCAAAGGGATGGGCTTTAGCACAGCAGGTTAAACCGCCAACTGTAGAAAATCTTGCCAATCGAAAGGTTGGTAGTTCAAGCCCAAGTCAGCCCAGCTTCTGCCCACCTAGCAGATTGAAAACAGTAATGTGAGTAGGTACCACTTTTAGCAGGGAGGTAATGCTGAATATTCAATCAAAGGATGTCTACAGGCAACAAAAAGATCCTCCGCATGGAAGATGGAGCAACATTACCACCCTGTGTCCAGAGTCGAGCACAGCCTCCAGATGCCAGAGATGGAAAAAGTTGGAAAAAGCCTGTACCTCTGTATGTACTGTATACCCTTGTTAATTGTATCATGGCATTGAATGTTTGCCGTATATGTGTTCTCTAATCCGCTGAGCCCCCTTGGGAAGATAGAGTAGAATATAAATAAAGAGTATTATTATTATTATTAAACATTTAGAGAGAAGGGGATATAAGTTAATCTGTTAATGCACACACTCCTATTATAATATAATATTTTGATTATAATGATTCCATAAAATTTAAAATAATAGTATTGACACTAGAGTGTTTAAAGCTTGGGAAAAGAAACAGATTCTTTTTCCAAAGCCATTTTTTTCCTGGAAAAATTGAAAAGTGTGTAGAATATGTTCTTTCCCAATGATAAATAATATATCTATGGCATGGCATTCAAACCATATAACATTTATGAAAGATTTCTGAGACTTTTTGTTTCTACACACACCTTTTCCCCAAGTATTATGGAAAATATGAATTTATGGGGTAACAAAGAGAGTTGTTTATAAGACATTGTGGGAGACGGGACAGAGAGTTTTAACTACGCTCATGATTGTGCCATTACCTCTCAAGCAGGGAGCTTTGAAATGGTTGAACAGAAGCTCTCCAAAGCTTTAGGTGCTATCTCTGCTTATTACAGGGAAAACTAGCTGATTCCTAATCCATCCAAAACACAGCCGTGTGCTTTTCATCTTAAGAACAGACAATTATCTCAAGCTCTGAGGATCACCTGGGAAGGAATCCCATTGGAGCATTGCAGCACACCCAAATACCTGCGAGTTACCCGGGACTGTGCATTGACCTACAAGAAGCATTCTTGAATACCAAGCAAAAAGTGGGCACTAGAAACAATATCATAGGAAAGCTGATTGGTACAACCTGGGGATCACAACCAGACACAGTGAAGACATCGGCTCTTGTACTTTGCTACTCGGCTGCTGAGTACACATGGCCAGTGTGGAACACATAGCACCATGCTAAAACAGTGGGTGTGGCTCTTAATGAGACATGCTTCATTATCACAGGATGTCTATGCCCTACACCACTGGAGAAATTATACTGTTTAGCCAGTATTGCACCACCTGATATCTGCTGGGAAGTAGCAGCTAATAATGAAAGGACCAAGGCAGTGACATCTCTGACCCATCCCCCTGTTTGAATATCAGCCAGCATGCCAACGCCTTAAATCAAGAAATAGTTTTCTAAGATCTGCATTGATACTTGCAGAAAAACCTCAGCAACTGAGAGTCCAAAAGTGGCAGGCTAAAACCCAGAACCTCAAGTCATGGCTAATACTGGATGATAGATTCCCCCCTTCCCCCGGGCACACAGAAGACTGGATGACTTGGAAGGTGCTGAACAACTGTGCTCTGGTACCACAAGATGCAGAGCCAACCTTAAGAAATGGGGCTACAAAGTGGAGCCCATGACATGCAAGTGTGGAGAAGAACAAATCACAGACCACCTACTACAATGCAGCCTGAGCCCTGCCACATGCACAATGGAGCACCTTCTCACAGCAACACCAGAAGCGCTCCAAGTGGCCAGCTACTGGTCAAAGGACATTTAGTATAATGCCAAGGGTTTTTTTTAATTTTGTGTTTCTTAAATGCATTACAACTGTGCCCACAGTTCGCTTCTGATACGATAAATAAAAATAAAATTGTGGGATTGTTTTGGGGTAAGCTGAACAAAAGCACCAAGGAAGATCCAACGTGAAACCAGACTACTGTCACTTTGTGTCCAAGAAGAGATACAGTAATATTAACAGTTATTACCCAAGAAACACTAGAAGGTAAGAAGGTGATGGTGGTGTCTGTTGAAACGAATCAACCCATTTAAAATGTTTCTGTCCATCAAACTTGGAATGGGGTAGAACTAAGCAATGGATGTAACTATGGCCGAACCAGGAAGCCCAAATCCAGGAGATCCAACCGCAGAGAGTCCCCAGTATTCCTTTTGGCCCATGGCCTAAGTTGCATCAGTACCAGACCTTTTTTTTTCCCTTCTGCCCCACTCAGTTCCATAGTTTACCACACCAACTTCGTGTCAGATTATTGCATTTTTAGTAGCAGTTCATGAGTCAGCACAAGATGTACTTTTGCAGTTTAAGATGTATTTTCTGCAGTGTGACACCAGATGGCGCTGTCTCTCAGAACTGATGAATGGAATCTTGAGAAAGTGACAGTTGGTGACAGTTGGAATTTGTCCGTTGAAGAGGACAGTTTAGATTTAATATTTGTGAGGAAGGATGATAGGAAGGTAGCTGTAATTGATGTTGTTTTTCTATGCTTAGCTTATTATTGTTAAACTCAATTCAATACAAAGTTATATTTTTACCTTGTGAATTGACTGAGAGTGTCATTATTCACACAAACAGAGACTGGAGGTTTTTTGGGCCGATGAAGAATTAACATTCAATATTTCTGTTGCCTATTCCGCTGTGGCATAAATACTCGACCCCGAAGACTTCGTCCCTCCCAGTACACCTGGCCACTATTGCTTCCCCTCACCCCATCTGCACAACATTTACACAGCCAAAAGTGCATGAAAGACATTTTAGCAAGCATCAAACAGCATAACAATAAAACCAGGACATTTCCCCCAGCACCACCAGAACATCACATTGAACCCCATAAACAGACCAGGGTCTTCAGCTGCAGGGAGTTCCACAGTTCCTTTTTCCTCCATCTTGGGCCGGGTGGCACAAGAACAAAAAGCCCACAAAATGGCCCCTTCTTCCTCTCTCTTTACCTCTGCCTGAGCTCCATTTTCTCCTGACACAACAATAGCCACTGCAGCAACAGTAAGCACCCATTTCCTGTAAGCAACATCAGTTTTCCCCTGAGGGCATCACCTGCCCTCGGCCACATTGTTCAAAACAATGACTCACACAGCTGCTCCAAAGGTGGGGGGCACAAGTGACCTTTTTACCCAGTCACCATGAGAAGGATTTTCACCACAGTTACCAGTTTGAGAGATCTAGTTTCTCCAAGTACACTGGCCCATTTTGCCCTTTTCTTCCTGCTGCATTTCCCCGGACCATCCCTGGACTGTTCTCCCCAGCTGAGTCCAGCAAGAGCCTTGCTACATCTCATAGATCATGAACCCACAGAGACCCCTTTCTGGGTAAGCCGTGTCCGATGTTTTCCGGAGGGGTTTTGCCCAGATTGCAGGGGGATTCTAAGGGAACCCAGGTCTTTTGGGCTTTGGGAGAAGCGGTTCGCCAAGGACACTCCCCAGTTGAACATTCCCAGCCCTTTCCCTTCTGACCACATGGACTTTGTGACTCTTTGCCAATCTACTGCACTCCAGAAGTCATTCTGCCCCTTTGGAGAATTATAGTTTCCACAAGGACGTTCCTTCCTTTGGACATTTTCCTGCTTTCCCCTTTCACATCATGGACCCTCAAATGACTTTGCCTCTGCTTGGCACCCCAGCCCCAAAGGCTCTACAGTTCTCAAGGACCATGGAGGACTACAACTCCCAGGAAGTGCCTGTTTTGAAGATCATTACTCTGGGAGCAACAGCTGCATGGGAATGTATTTGGGGATGATTGTTGGGGATCTCTGTATTGTGTTGCCTATTTTGTACCCCTTTGTGTGTTCCCTTTTTGTGTCAATGTAACTTCTAAGTTAATGCCCTCAGCAGAGCGTTCCAAGGATGAACAGCGCAATAATCCACTTTTCTACCCATTTTTACCTTGCACAAATAATAACCCTGGGGAAGAGACGTTGGGTTTCTTCGTGGGGTGAGGCCCACTCTTTATGCCCAAAACTTCCCTGCATAGGTCCCTATTATTCTCGGAGCTTGGCCAATAATAGGGAATATGTAATGGTCATGTAAACAGACCCAAAACACGGTTGCTTCATGCGGGCTTCGGACCCCCGCAGTCAGCCCTAATAACTATCTCTCAGGACCATTCTAAGCTAAGCAACCATGCTTCCAAACTCAGCCAGGGCTCTCTTTGCGGAGAGTTCCCCTGGTAAACAAATAATACATTTTCTGGCCATATGATGCTTTTCTCCAATATGGGAGGGAGTTCAGGTGTTCTGTGGAACATAGATTCCGCCATTATGAGCCTGGATCCCCCCCGCTCGTGTCTCCCCTTGGCCTCGGAGCTGGACCCCCAAGGGATCATGGGCTCTGGCAAACCCCGAGTCACACAGCCACCCCATAGCTGACCAGAGTGGACTTCGGACCCCCACTCACCGGCTGCAATAAGTTATACTTTGGCCATTTTGAACTGAGAAATCATGCTTCCCGCTAGACTGAAACTCTCAACACAAAGGAGTTTCAGCCCAGGACAAAAGACTCCCATTAAGGCACTCAGGACAAACAATAAACAGGAAGGGGCGCTTTCACATCGAAAGCCCCTCGGCCGCAAGGTATCTCAGCCATAAGTTACTTCCTCCACCTTGCTAGCTAGCTAGGATAGGCTCGTTCGAATTCTGGCGCGCTTCTCCTATTGGCCAAAGCGCGCCGGTCTCCTCCTGGCTCAGCTGACTTTGACAGCCAGGCCAATCAGCTGAAGCTACACATGGAAGGGGAAGGCGCCCGATTCAAATGTAAATGACTGCTTTTGACTGCTTTTCTATATATTGGACTGCTTTCCCATTAAAGACTATGTTTTTGCCTTTGGATTCCTGGCGTGGCATTGCATCCTATTCAGCTGAATTAGATTCTTCTCTCGGTAGTGGCGTCCTTCCGTCTGGGTGAGCATTGATCTGGGTTTCTTTGGGATTTGTAGTTCTGGGAAGATCATCCAGATTTTGGGCCTCGATCCTCGCTTTTAGGGGTGGCCTGGGCTCTCTCCCCTTAAGGGAAGGCTCCCTAAACGTGGTTCGGTAATATAACGACACCAATGTAGGCAGTGTTGGCAGAAGGAAAAAAGCCATAGGTGCAGCACTTGTGAGTAAAATCAAGCATAGGAGGAATAGGCTCTGCAGAATTTGCAACTTTGGTCGACCCCAAAGTGGTGGACTTTTGCCACATGCTACAACCCTGGATAAAGAACAATCTGTTGTAGCCTATAGATTATCTTATGAGTGAACAGGCTTACCAGGATATGTCTGCGAAAATGTGAACATACTCTTAACTGAGTAAAGACTTTTAGTTCTGCATGCCAATTGTGAAGGGAGATGCCATCAGCACCTTCTTTTCTGCCTTGTAAATTATTTGCAGCACTGGTTTTTAATCAAGCCTCTTCTATAGTCATCTGGGGCCCTTCTTCTAGAAATCCTAACAGCTGGTAAACTGGCTAGGATTTCTGGGATTTGAAGTCCAAAACACCTGCAGGGCCGGCAGTTGGACAGCCCTGATCTAGATCAACATGCTACAAAACTGGCAGCAGGCACAAAACTGAGCTGTATTGGATGCAGGCCACTTCTACACTGCGATTATCAAAACGGATAATCCACATTACCTGCTTTAACTGGATTATATGAGTCTACATTAATGATTCTGTTGGGTTTGGGTCTGGAGTTTCAGCTACTACTGGTGGTAGGGAACCGGGTGGGGCTGTTTCTTCAGCGTCTAACTCTGGCTTGGAAGTGGCTGGGACAGCTGATGCTGATTCTGTAGGTCAAAGAAGGAGGAAAAGGCTTTCTTGTGACCTTCTGACTTTGCCTGTGTTTTCAGCCCTCGTATATGACTTTTGGATCGGCCTATTATAAAATTTAAAAGTTCCCACCAATTTCTCCAAAAGAGTTAACATATATAAAGTTAGTATTGTTTTCCTGACCTAGATTTAATTTCCCAGAACATCCGAGGGGTCACTGCATCGAGTGTCACCCTAAGGATCTCAGTAATTTTCTGATTGAAAGTGCTGATATAGGTGAACTTCTCAAGTGCATTGCTTTGTGCAGTTGAGTTGAATAAAGAAGGATAGTGGGCCTTGGTGTACTAATGGTTGTTGGGAGTTTTTTGTACAAAATGAAAATGTATAGCAGCACAGCAAACACTCTTTAGTGCTAAACACTTTTTTTAAATTCCGTAAGAGGAAGCTCCTCACTTTACCTCCCGGGAGTGATCGTGTCTTTTGGCTTAAACATGAACTGAGCCTTAATGAGGAATTAAAATTAGGCTTGAATTATTATTTCCTTAAATGTCAGTAGAAACAAGCTTTTTGAGAGTTCACAGAACAGAGCAAAAGCAAAGGCTGTTGCGATATTTTCATTTGTAGAATTCATTCATACCCAGCATTCCTATTATTGTGCTAAGAAAATATTCTAAATGAGTATGCATGTCTGTTCCAGATTCCTAGATGTTCAATAGACTATTTGTCCAGAAACAAGCAAACTGGAATGTAGTAGACCTGAAATACTGAAAATTAGCTGCCTGATTATTAACCCAAATAATAATGTTCTGACGTAGGGAAATGATGGAAATTAAACATCTAGTTATGCACACTGTGTCTGCACAATGTGCTGCATGCACCGCATGTGTTAGAATTTCTTCTGAGATCTTTTTTTTTAATCTTTTATTCATAGCATTGCAGGTGATGAAAAATTTATGCCTTGAGTCTGGCATTGAAATGAAATGCAAAATGAAAACAGAAGCCGTTTATACGGACAGCTTAAATATCTTTATCTAGCAGCATACTGTTATGCTATAAAAATCACTGGGTGACTTTTTAAATTTCCCAAGTGCATGGAATCCAAAGACGTCTTAAAATAAACTTTTCTGTGCTCTTATTTAAATTAGGAGGATGAGACTGGATAATACAGCAGCTAAAGTAGATTTTCTCCGATCTGCTAGGCCAATTTTTCTGGCTATTAATTAAGCAACATGTTAGCTTAATTTTAATATGGTATTTATGTTTCTGCTGCAAACTTCAATATTCCAATCATTCACATCTGTTCAAAAGGACAGGCGACTAGGAAACTCCTTCTCAGTGTGTCCAAGTGTAAAATAAGCTTTATATTGGCAACATAGTGCTTACCAAACCTTGAAGCAAAATGGTATCTCTAGAACTTTGCATCAAGAATATTAAACTGATTATAACAAAGAGAGCATGCACTACCATTTTTGAATGAAGCAAATAGGCAAAAAAGTGGTTTCATCTGTCCATGCATAGTTGCACAAGACTCATTTAGGTGACGACGGAAGCAAGCAGTGATCTTTAGGGCCAATGGGGATAGTATTCATGTTTGTCCTATGGTGTATTCTTAGTGGAGTGGTGAGTAAGAAGTAATACAGGGAATTAATGGATGCATGGGGTATCGTTGTGTACTGAACAGCAGACTGAGAAGAACTAGAGAAAGGGAAGTCTGAGTTGGGATGAATCCCTTCTTTGGTTTCTGTCGGACAGGACTAATGTAAATGAAAAACAACCTCCTGCACATTTTTGCAAAACCTTGTGATCTATGAGCATTCCTGACTGTACTGTAATGGAAGAAAATATATGTGCCAACGAGGGATTCTGAACTATTATTTTGATTTTACAAATATATGAGCTAATCAAATCAAAGAATTAAAAACTACTAGTAATGAAACAGCTATAGGATTTTACAAAATTTTAAATTTTAGAATAAATATTTACTTTAATATAGTATTGGTCTTTGAAGTGACAGACTATTTCAAATATTTCAAAGTACAGATATAAATGGATGTTCTTTTCCACATAGAAGCATCCTGTGGAAACAAATCATAAAAATTTATGAAACCAACAAATAATAGAAATATATTTTCTAAGAATACTAAAGAAAAATCCTTCCTTTTAATTAAGTGCCTTACAATAAGTCACCTACAGACCCACCGCACACTGCACACTGACCCTGAAGGATCATCTTACTCGGACAAGGAGGGATCGCCTAAGAAGAAGTAAGAAGAAGACAATAAGAACAAAGCAAAATTCTCCTCATTTTCTATCTCCTTGTAGCATCCAAATAACTGGGTCTCAAAAGAAAGGTGACTGTGCAATTTAATGTTAACATAGATATTGTGGGCCATGGATTGTGTCTTCAAAATCTACACTATTTTACATTTTTCAACATTTATATGATTTAAAGACCAATCTTGTACATGTCCATTCAGAAACTTCAATTAGTTCCATGGTACTTGCTCCCAGATAAGTGTGTGGATGATTATAACCCAGATATTAGCATGATAGACCTCAGAAGAAAATGTTTCCAATAGCTACTAGTGATCACTTCATTCCACATTTTCTAAATGTGAAGATGGACAGAAGAGAAATCTAGAGCTTCAGACAGATTAACAAATAATTTACAGTACGTGAGCAAGATTTTTTGATTGAAACATTTACAAATACTGTACCAACAGCAAAAAAGCATTTGGAAGATTCACTTTTCCATGACAGTCCAAC
>JARBWK010000095.1:45000-78312 GCA_030556195.1 Anolis apletophallus | reverse complement strand
AGTGTGGGATAAGTCCTTCCTGAATCTTCGTTCGCGAAGGAAAGCCAAGGAGATATGTTGTATATGTATATGTGTGACTATAATAAACTTTTTTTTTACAAAAAAGGGTGTTTAATTCCAATACAGATACTTGACTCCCTTTTTCTTTCTTATCTGTGAGGTCAAGAATTCTGCGAGATCATCACCTTGAGAGGATTTCTTCTTCCTATATTATGGGTTTCTTTACTGCATCCAAGAGGTGGCTCCACAGAATCCTCATTTACCTAGTGAAGAAAGAAGTGAAGGATTGTTGTTATTATTATTTATTTATTTATAGCCTGCTTGATCTCCCCTCATGGATACTCAATGCAGCTGAAAATAAAACATCAGCATACAATTTAAAACATAAAATATGCAGACATTAAAACAGAAGTAAATATAAACAGTAAAAACCATTAAAACATACTCAAGGTTCAAAACCACAACACCCCCGAATTGATCTTTAAAATCTTCTTTAAAAGCCTGCCAAAATAAAAAAAGTTTAGCCTGCTGCAGTCAGGAAAACAGAAAGGGGGAGGGGGGATTTTGGCTTCCTTGAGGAGGGAGTTCCAGAGTCGAGGGGCAGACACCGAGAAGGCCCCCTCTCTCATTCCCACCAACCAAGCTTGAGGTGGAAGTGGGACCAAGGGAAGGAGGTGACCAGGCAGGTCCATATAAGGTTGTTTCTCAACCTAGGGGGCGGGACCCTTGGGGGGCAGCAAGGGGACTTTTAGAGGGGTCGACAAAGACCATAATAAAACACGTATTTCTGATGTCCTTAGGAACCCTTTTGACAGAGAAGGCTGGAGATCTCTCCGCCTGTCCTTCTCTTCCTTTTAGGTGTTTGTGAACTACAACTTGAGGGATGGCCTGTTCCCATATAGTCCCTTGAGATCACTACGGTCAGAAGATCAGAATCTTTTAGACCAGGGCTGCCCAACTGGCGGCCCGCGGGCCATATAGCCCCCCCCCCAGCCCCTTCCCCACAGCCCCCTACCCTCCTGCAAGATATCTGCTTTAAAAAAAAAATTTAAAAAATTGAATATTTTTTGGAATATTTTTTTGAAGATTTTTTATTTATTTTTTCAATGGGGGGTGAGGGCGGGGGAGGAGGAGCAGGCTCCCTTCCTCCTCCTCCCTCCCCCCCTCTCTCCCTCCCTCCTCTCTCTCTTTCCCCCTTTCATTCCATCCCCCTTCCACCACCTGATCGAAACAGGGAAGGAGAGTGCACAGAGCGAGAGGGGGCGTGGCCAGAGTGAAAAAGGGGCAGGGCCGAGTTCGGAGCATGCTGGGGGGTGCTCATCCATTCCCTTTCTGGCTTCCTCCTCTTCTGAGGATTTCTGCCAAGTTTGGTCCTGATCCATCATTATTTGAGTCCACAGTGCTCTCTGGATGGAGGAGAACTACAACTCCCAAACTCAAGGTTCAGTACTTTCTGTTCCTCTTATGAGAATTTAGGTTTGATTCAACATGGCTGAGGAATGCTTTGATTGTATTTTCCCCTTATGGGAGAAGGAGATTGGACTGGATGGCCCTTGGAGGTCTCCTATTCTAGGAACCCATTGTAATTATTATTATTATCATCATCATCATCAGAGGCTGAATGGCCATCTGTGAGGAATGCTTTGATTGTGTTTTCCCCCTTATAGCAGAAGGAGGTAGGACTGGATGGCCCTTGGAGGTCTCCTATTCTAGGAACCCATTGTAATTATTATTATTATTATTATTATCATCATCATCATTAGAAGCTGAATGGCCATCTGTGAGGAATGCTTTGATTGTGTTTTCCCCTTATAGCAGAAGGAGGTAGGACTGGATGGCCCTTGGATGTCTCCTATTCTAGGAACCCATTGTAATTATTATATTATTATTATTATTATGATCATAGGCTGAATGGTCATCTGTGAGGATTGCTTTGATTGTGTTTTCCCCTTATGGCAGAAGGAGATTGGACTGGATGGCCCTTGGATGTCTCCTATTCTAGGAACCCATTGTAATTATATTATTATTATTATTATTATCGTAATCATCATCATCATCATCATAGGCTGAATGGTCATCTGTGAGGAATGCTTTGATTGTGTTTTCCCCTTATGGCAGAAGGAGATTGGACTGGATGGCCCTTGGAGGTCTCCTACTCCAGGAACCTGTTGTTGTTATTATTATTATTAGAGGCAGAATGAATATTATGCCTTATCATTCAGGGTTATAGGCCTGTGTGGAAGGGCCCTGGCTTCTTATTTGACTTCCTTTCCACACATCTGAATAAAATCCCATGTTATTTGCTTTAAACCAGATTATATGAGTGTGGACTCCGATAATCCAGTTCAAAGCAGGTATTCTGGGTTATATGGCTGTGTGGAAGGGCCCTGAGTCCACACTGCAATATAATCCAGTTCAAAGCAGGTTTTGTGGGGTTTCCTGCCTGGATATTCTGAGTTATATGGCTGTGTGAAGGGCCTGAGTCCACACTGCAATATAATCCAGTTCCAAACAGGGATTGGGACTTGAGACTGGGATTTTGGTGTTCATCTCTATCTCCAAGTCAAAGCCCCGGTGTCCTTCACAGACACCTCCAAGGCGGGGAGGGGGCGGAGCTGGGGGCGGGGCAGGGGTGGAGCCAGGGAGGGGGCGGAGCCGGGGGCGGAGGCAGACCCTTCGGCCCCCCAGGTCATCAGTAACCGGAATTCCGGCCACAGGTCCGGTAGAAGTTGGACAGCCCTGTTTTAGACATTCCTAGCGTGAAATCCTACCACCTGACAACAACCCGACGGAGGGCATTCTCTATCATCGCCCCAGTTCTGTGGAATGATCTGCCATTTGGTAACCTTTCGCAAAGCTTGTAAAATCTTCTTGTTTATTTATTTATTTGTTCAGTCTTGTATTCCGCCCTTCCCGGCCGGCTCGGGGCGGTTCACATACATATTAAAATGCACTGCAAGCAGTGGTACATCATAAAAACAACAAGGACAAGAAATAAAAGTTGCAAATGATGCAACGACAATATAATAGACAGTTGCACTATCCAGGGGCTTCAATCGAAGGCAAGCCTGAACAACACAGTTTTGCAAGCCCTCCGCAATGGGATAAGCTCCGCCATCGCCTGGACGTCATCTGGCAGTACGTTCCAGAGCATTGGGGCAGCGACTGAAAAGGCTCGTTGCCTTGTGCTGGAGAGATGGCAGGAGCGGACAGATGGTACCGCCAAAAGGTTTCGCTCTTCCGAGCGCAGTGATCTCAGGGGAACGTATGGGGTGAGGCGGTCCCTCAGTTACACCGGCCCCAGACCATGTAAGGCCTTGAAGGTCAAAACCAACTCCTTGAAGACAGGTCAGAACAAGTCTGAATAAAAGGATGAGAGAAAGAAGGAACAAAATAAATCTCTGAAGGTTTTTGCAAGGCAACTCTTCCAAGTGGTGTGGAAGGGAACCTGCCTAATTGTTTTTGTGTGCAATTGCCGCAAGATGGGCGTAATGTGCTCTCTTGCCGACGCTCGCGCCAGCAAGCGAGCTGCAGCATTTTGCACCAGCTTGAGTTTCCGAATTGTGGTCAAGGGAAGGCCTATGTAGAGGCCGTTACAGTAGTCTAACCTCGAGATGACCGTCGCTTGAATTACCATGGCCAGGTCGTCCCTGGACAGGTAGGGGGCCAGTCGCCTAGCCTGTCGCAGATGGCCTACTCCTTAGCTGTGCTGCTGCTGCTACTATTGACCCTGCGGTTTTAACTATTATATAACTGACCATGATTGTTGTGGTATTTTAAAGTGCTTAGTATGCTTTTAGTATGTTTTAGCTGTTAATGGTAAGGTTTTATCTTGATGTACTGCATCTATGTTGGAAACCGCCCAGAGCCTCGGGGAGGGCGGGTTATCAAGTTGAAATAAATAAATAAATAAATAAGACGTTTTGCTGACCGCAGAGACCTGCGCCTCCATGGCCAGCAATAGGTCCAACTAAACCTCCAGGCTTTTGATCAAGGATTACGGGCTCAGCTGCTCGCCATCCAGGGTAGGCAACCGGCACTCATCCAGTCCAGGGCGACCAGGCCACAGGATCTCCGTCTTCGATGGATTCACCTTCAGCCGGCTGGAGCGCAGCCAACCAGTCACGGCTTCAAGGCATTGCTGGAAACAATCGGGTACGGAGTCCGGCCTGCCGTCCATTCTCAGCACGAGTTGGGTGTCATCCGCATACTGATAACACTCCAGACCAAAGTCGCGCACCAGCTGGTTCAGACAAGCTTTCGAGTCTTGATATTTTAACATGTATTGTTTTACTGTTTTATTGTTCTGCTGAGTTCTGTAAACCGCCCTGAGCCCCTGGGAGTGGCCGTGTACAAGTCGAATAAATGAATAAATAAAACTTCCAGAATTCAAAAACAGCCCCCAACCCCACCAGTATTCAATGTTGGCCATGTAGGTAGTGTGCCAAATTTAGTGCAGATCCAATGTTAGCTGGATTCAGAGTGCTCTTTGATTGTAGGTGAACTATTTATTATTTATTTAAAGACGTTTGTACCCCGACCTTCTCACCTCTATCGAGGGACTCAGACTATAAATCCCAGTAACTACAACTTCAAAATGTCAAGCTCTATTCTCCCCAACCTCCTCCAGTTTTCACATTTGGGTAAACTGAGTATGCGTACCACATTTGGTTCAGATCCATCATTGCTTGAGTCCATAGTGCTTTCTGTATGTACGTGAACTACAGCACCAAAACTCTATGTCAATGCCTACCAAACCCTTCCAGTATTTGCTGTTGGTCATGGGAGGTCTGTGTGCCACGTTTGATTCATTTCCATCATTGGTGGAGTTCAGAATGCTCTCTGATTGAAGGTGGTATAAGTCCCAACCACTACGACTCCTAAATAACAAAGTCAATCCCACCCTATCCCACTGGTATTCAAATTTGGGCAGTGAAGATCATTGCCATCTGAAAACCGATGTCCTCACTGCAGGAGAACATGTAGGTCAAGAATAGGGCTCCACAGCCATCTGCAGACCCACCGCCAAGACACCACCTCTGGAAGATCATCGAGCTATGAGTAATGCTCGAGCTACAAGGAATCGACTAGGCAAGTAAATTTGGGCATATCAAGTATTTGTGCCAAATTTGGTCCAGTGAATGAAAACACACCCTGCATATCAGATATTTACATTAAGATTCATAACAGTAGCAGAATTAAAGTTGTGGTCGTGAAGTAGCAGCATAAATCATTTTATGGTTAGGGGTCAGCACAACATAAGGAACTGTATTAAGGGGTCGTGACATTAGGAGGGTTGAGAAACAGTGTGCTAAATGCTGTAGCACAGCAGTTCTCGTTTGTGCCTGGAGGGCAGGGAATAGGTCCTGGGGTTCCATTAGCATTAGGGCCTGCAGCAGCAGATGTGGATTCAGAGGATGAGCTAGATGACTGGGGTGAAGCACAGGGCCCTTCGGATGGGCCTCGTTCGCCTGCAGAGAGTTTGGCATGGGATGAGATGATGTTTGGACCTAGCATAGATTCCGATCACCAGGTGGAGATGGGAAGCAGCGAAGGGAGTTATGAACACCCCGGGGGGAGGAATTCCCAAGAGCTTGAAAGTGAAAACATGGACGAAGCCGAGTGGGAAAGTGCCAGGGAGGAAAGTTCTCAGGAAGATAGCGACACAGCTGCTGAGAGGCAAGGTCGAACTTTCGATGGGGAGACGGGACATTGAGTCTACCAGGAGGGCTTGGTCTAGGGTCCTAGACCGGCCGAGGTCCGTGAGCAGAGATTGGAGACGAAGAAGCCTAGGCGTCGGGGCCTCGGCCGAAGGATTAAGTATAGGATCCGTGGGAACATCCTCAGTTCTCCGGCCACGTCGCTACTGGATAGGCGTGAGACGGAGTTGGGGATCACGAGCTGGTTAGCTAGTGGTCATCAAGCCTTGCCTTTGTTCCTGTCCCAAAGCTTTGGGAAGCCCTGTCTTGTTCCTGGCCACAGCATTGTGGTGCCTTGCTAAGCTTTTGGCCTATTGCTAAGTTCTTTTGGACATTGATACTTCTAATCTTTTGGATTGCTTTTTCATCATTATTGGACATTATCTTTGAACTGTATTTACTCAATAAAGTAGTTAGCCTTCAGTACGTCTCTGTGTGTGTGATTAAGGGGCCAGTAAGTCCGTGATCGTGACAGCTGGCCGGAGAACTCTAAGAACCCCTTCTCACACCACGGGGCCGCCGCTCGGGACGCCGCAAGAAGCGCTCCACGACAGTGGTCGCCATGGCTAACTTGTCGGATGCCCAAGTGCAAGAGATGCAGCAGGAATTGGGAGAGCTACGTACCCGGGCCGGACGGCACCCGGGGGTGAGCCCACCGGCCCATTTCAATGGCAACCCGGCTCAGGTGGAGGTCTTTGTTTGCCAAGTGGAACTATACCTGGAGCAGCGCCCCAACGAGTTCTCCACTGATCGAGCCCAGGTGGTGTTTGTATACACCCTGATGGAAGGGACCGCAGCAACGTGGGCCACCGCGTTGATCCGGGCCCAGTCCCCCCATACCAACACGCTGCGGGCTTTCCTAGCCGCGATCCGGGCGACATGGGGGGCCCCCGTGAATGAAGAGCTGGCTGAGAGGGATTTGGCCCGGCTGACGATCAGGATCTATCCCTGTCCCAGTACATTTCCCGTTTTCGGAGTCCTGGCTGCCCAGGTACAGTGGAACGTATCGGCGTTGCGTTATCACTACACTGCGGGGCTGACTTCGGAAATGCAACAGGAGATGTTGAAACATCCTCGGCCCGATGATCTTGAGGCAGCCATTGCCCTGAGCCTTCGTGTGGAAGCTGGACTGCAGACCAGAAGGCGGTGGGACAAGGGCGTGCTGGAGAAACCGGTGGCGAGGAAGGAAGGGGGCTGGGCAGTTCCAACCCGGCAATTGCCGATGCCAGCCGGCCCTGACGACCCGGGCCCATGCAGCTGGGCACAGTCCGGCCCAAAGTGGACCAGGCGGAGAAGGCACGGCGCCAGCGTCTTAACTTATGCTGGTATTGCGGGGGGGGGCTGGACACTTTTCAAAGGAGTGCCCCCAGAAACCGCGTGGAAAGACTCCTCGGGCCTCTGCCGCCCTCGGAGGGGCCCCAGAAGCCGAAGAGGCCCTTCAGGCGACGGGGAAGGGGCCGGCAGGGTGTAAGAGGGTTCGCTCACTCGGCCGACGTTGCTAACTTCCCCCCTGAACCCAAGACTGGACAATTGTTCCTTGTAATGGTCAGCCTGTGGTCACCCGAGAAGGGGCCGATGATGGTCCATGCCATGATAGACTCGGGGGCCACCAACAACTTCATCGATGCAGACTATGCCAAGTCTGCTGGATTAAAATTTATTGATCTCCAAGAGCCCAAGGGTGTCCAGACTATCGATGGGAGAGTTTTGAAAACAGGGGCTGTGACTCAATATACAGCCCCCACCAGGATGTGGACTAGCTCCCATAAAGAGGACATTTCTTTTCTTGTAACCAAGCTCCCAGATTTCCCCATTGTCCTGGACATTGTGTGGCTCGCGCTCCATGACCCCCAGATCTCCTGGGCCAAGAGACAGCTAATTTTTTCTTCTGACCATTGCCAGGGCCACTGCATGATGGCCCGGGCGTGCCAGGCTCAAGAAGTGGAGAATGTGGCCACCCTACCCAAGAAGTATGCCGGATTTTGGGATGTCTTCAGTGAGAAGGAGGCGGAACGCTTGCCTCCGCACTGGCCCTATGACTGTGCCATTGAATTGCAGCCGGGAGCCCCAATCCCGCGGGGGAGACTCTACCCCAGGGGCGGGCAAACTGCGGCCCGGGGGCCGGATGCGGCCCTTTGGCTGATTCTATCCGGCCCACCTAAGGGCCCCTGGCTTGCCTCCCCTGCCTGGCCTCTGCATAAAAATCTCAGAGAAGGGGACTATAAGGAAGCATTATTTTATTTTAGTGGTTTTTATTATTATTGTATAATAATTTTATAACAATAATAAAATAATATAATATAATGTTATATGATATATTATAATTTCAATATATTATGTTTATATATATACTATAATATAATAATTATGATATTAATACTAATAATATATGAATATTTCTTGATATATTAATATGTTAATATTAATGATGTGTAATATACAGTAAATATAGTAAGTGAATAAATAAATAAATTATGTATATTAGCATGTAGTTCCGCCTTTAGGTGCGGCCCTCCATAATATTTTTTGGCTCTCATGTGGCCCCTTGGAAAAAATAGTTGCCCACCCCTGCTCTACCCTCTCTCGGAACCAGAGCAACAGGCTCTCCGAGATTTCCTGGATGAGAATCTGCGGAAGGGGTTCATTCGGCCCTCCCAATCCCCGGCCGGGGCACCGATTCTGTTCGTCAAGAAGAAATCGGGGGAGTTGCGGCTTTGCAATGACTATAGGGAACTCAACAAGATCACAATCCGGAACCGCTACCCCCTTCCCTTGATCCCCGAGCTCTTGGAGCGGATGCGGGAGCCAAGGTGTTCACTAAACTGGACCTGAGGGGGGCTTACAACCTTGTCCGGATTCGCCAGGGTGATGAATGGAAGACGGCCTTCCAGACCAAGTGGGGAAGCTTCGAATACCTGGTGATGGGATTCGGTTTGTGCAACGCCCCAGCCTGTTTCCAACAGTCGTGGTGGACTGTTTCACCAAGATGGGTCACTTCATCCCCTGTGTGGGGGTGCCTACTGCCAAGGAGACTGCTGATATGTTTGTGCAACATGTGTTTCGGCTGCATGGACTTCCACAGAGCTTGGTGACGGACCGGGGCACCCAATTCACTTCCCAGTTCTGGAAGGCTGTCCAGAAGTTGCTGGGGATTGATGTGCGGATGTCCACGGCTCATCACCCGCAGACCGATGGGCAGACCGAAAGGGTTAATGCCACCTTGGAGCAGTACTTGCGCTGCTATGTCAACTATCAGCAAAACAACTGGGCGTCCTTGTTGTCTTTGGCGGAGTTTGCTTACAACAATGCGACGCAGGAATCCATCAAAGAGACTCCTTTCTTTGCTAACTATGGACACCACCCTCGGTTCTACCCGCCGGTGGACCCGTCTGGGGACGTTTCGGAGGCCAAGGATTGGCTCCGAGAGCTCACTGCACTCCAAGACTTGCTACGCACCCAATTGGACCAGGCGAAAGCTGACTACAAGCGGATGGCTGATCGGCGGCGCCAGGAGGGTCCGGAGATCCTCGTGGGGGATAAAGTTTGGCTGTCCACCAAGAATTTGCCTACGCAGCGACCCAGCCGCAAGCTGGACGCGAGATTTTTGGGTCCCTACAACGTTTTGGAGAAGGTGGGGCCTGTTTCCTTCAAACTACAACTCCCAGCGGACATGAAGCTCCACCCGGTGTTTCACCGTTCGGTGCTCCGCCGGCGAAGGGGGTGGCCCTGACGTGACGCAGCCGCCTCCTCCCCCTGTGATGCGCGATGGCGAGGAGGAGTTGGAGGTCCAGGACATCTTGGATGCTCGCATCCGCTACCGGAAGTTGGAGTATTTGCTTGACTGGAAGGGGTTGGGTCCGGAAGAACGTTCATGGACCGGGCTCGGGATGTCCATGCTCGGATCTGGTGGCTCGTTTTCACCGCAAGTACCCTGACAAACCCAAACCTCGAGGGCGGCCTCGGAGGGGCCCTGAGGGGGGATAGTGTAGCACAGCAGTTCTCGTTTGTGCCGGGAGGGCAGGGATAGGTCCTGGGGTTCCATTAGCATTAGGGCCTGCAGCAGCAGATGTGGATTCAGAGGATGAGCTAGATGATTGGGGTGAAGCACAGGGCCCTTCGGATGGGCCTCGCTCGCCCACAGAGAGCTTGGCATGGGATGAGATGTTGTTTGGACCTAGCATAGATTCCGATCACCAGGTGGAGATGGGAAGCAGCGAAGGGAGTTATGAACACCCCGGGGGGAGGAATTCCCAAGAGCTTGAAAGTGAAAACATGGACGAAGCCGAGTGGGAAAGTGCTAGGGAGGAAAGTTCTCAGGAAGATAGCGACACAGCTGCTGAGAGGCAAGGTCGCTCCTTCGATAGGAGACGGGACATTGAGTCTACCAGGAGGGCTTGGTCTAGGGTCCTAGACCGACCGAGGTCCGTGAGCAGAGATTGGAGACGAAGAAGCCTAGAGCGTCGCGGACCTCGGCCGAAGGATTAAGTATAGGATCCGTGGGAACGCATCCTCAGTTCTCCGGCCACGTCTTTCCTGAATAGGCGTGAAGCGGAGTGGGACCACAAGCTAAGCCGTGGTCATCAAGCCTTGCCTTGCATTTGCCTTGCCTTGTTTCCTGATCCGCATTGGATTGCGGAGCCTTGCCAAGCTTCAAGTCTATTTGCTACGTTCCTTTGGACAATCTTGCTTACTACCTTTTGGACCCTTGCATATTATTGGACTATATATTCTTTGGAACTGTTTTTATACTCAATAAAGTAGTTAGCCTTCAGTACGTCTCTGTGTGTGTGATTAAGGGGCCCGCTAAGTCCGTGATCGTGACAAAAACATTTCTATTCCGCTCTCCTCACCCCGAAGGGGACTCAGGGCGGAGCACAGCGTATGTACGGCAAACATTCAATGTCGGGACAAGAATTCATATACATACATACACATTAAAAACATTTATCTCAATAATTAAAATACACCATTTAAAACAGTCTTGGTAGTCTGCGTCTAATCTAATTGGCCTGGTAATCTTTCCTATTGCTGCTTTATTGCCCTGTCCCGAAAGCTTGGTCCCACAGCCAAGTTTTTACCATCCTTCTGAAGGACAGGAGGGAGGGGGCCGATCTGGTCCTGCCAGGAAGGGAGTTCTATAGCTGGGGGGCAATCACCAAGAAGGCCCTGTCTCTCGTTCCCACCAATCTCGCTTGTGACAATGGCGGGATGGAGAGCAGGGCCTCCCCAGAGGATCTTAATCTCCGCAACGGTTCATAGGGGAGATGCATTCGGACAGGTAAATTGGGCCGGGGCCGTTTAGGGCTTTATAGGCCAAAGCCAGCACTTTAAATTGTGAAAACGGTAGCAAACTGGCAGCCAGTGGAGCTGGCATAATATGAGAGTTGTATGCTCCCTGTATGCCGCCCCAGTTATTAACCTGACTGCCTCGCGTTGGACTATTTGAAGTTTCCGAGCAGTCTTCAAACGCAACCCCACGTAGAGTGTTGCAGTTGTCTATCCTGGATGTAACAAGAAGATGGACCACCATGGCCAAGTCTGACGGGCACAGCTGGCGCACAAGTTTTAATTGTGCGAAAGCCCCCCTGGCCACCACTGTAACCCGGGATTCCAGGTTCAGTGATGAGTCCAGGAGGACCCCCAAGCTGCAAACCAGTGCCTTCAAGGGGAGTGTTGTACCCCATCCAGCACAGGCTGTAACCCTATACGCAAAGACCGGCTGCCATTTGTGTACAAACTTATCGTTATTTTTACCTCAAAGTCCCTTAGACAGCTTGGCCCTTTGTATATAATCTATGAATTAATGGTGTAACATTAGAAGATGCTGACCATTTCTGCTCCCTTGGCAGCCACCTCTCCACAAAAGTCAACACTGACACTGAAATACAACACCCCCTGAGCTCCGCGAGTGCAGCATTTTTCCAAATGAGGCAGAGAGTGTTTGAGGACCGGGACATCCGTAGGGAGACGAAGGTGCTAGTTTATAAAGCTATTGTCCTTCCAACCCTACGATATGCCTGTGAGACGTGGACTATCTACAGACGTCACATGCAACTCCAGGAATGACTCCATCAGCACTGCCTCCAAAAAATCCTGCAAATTTCTTGGGAAGACAGGCGAACAAATGTCAGTGTGCTGGAAGAAGCAAAGACCACCAGCACTGAAGTGATGGTCCTCCGTCATCAACTCCGCTGGACCGGCCACATTGTCCGAATGCCTGACTACTGGCTCCCAAAGCAGTTAGTAACATAAATATTTATATTCCGCCCTTCGCACCCCGAAGGGGACTCAGGGCGACCACAGTACATATACACGGCAAACATTCAATGCCACTTTATTTTTCCTATTCATTTCTATGGCACACAGCACACAGAGGAATTGATCAGCATCTGAACATACTAGACAGGTTTATAGGAACTGTAGGTACTGGTATGTATAGTTCACCTGTCAGCTAAGCGCATTCTGAACTCCACCAATGATGGACTTGAAAGTAACTTTGCACACAGAACCCCCAGGAAGTGATTTATAGGAGTTGTCGTTCATGTATTTATTATGTTATTTCTTTCATTTCTAACCCCCCTTCTCTTCCCCCGAAGGGGACTCAGGGCGGCTCACAGAAGGCAACCATTCAATGCCGCAGACAAGAACAGAACAACATATCAAAAAATACAACAAAGCAGATTAAAAACAGTTACATATCAAATCCCCCATAATCCCCGTTCCATATTCGTAGGCTGTCAAGCCAATCTACAGTCCACCAACCCAACCCTATCCTACTCAGATTGTCAGTCTGCTGCTCCACATCAACCAAACGCCCGGCCCCACAGCCACACCTTTAGCTTTTTTCTAAAGGAAAGGAGGGAAGAAGTTGATCTTATTTCGCTGGGGAGCGAGTTCCACAGGCAAGGAGCCACTACCGAGAAGGCCCTGTCTCTCGTCCCCACCAAACGTATTTGCGACAGAGGTGGGATCGAGAGCAGGGCCTCCCCGGAAGATGGCAAATTTCGAGGTGGGACATAAGGGGAGATACGTTCGGACAAGTAAGCTGGGCCAGAACCGTAAAGGGCTTTAAAGGTCAAAACCAGCACTTTGAATTGTGCTCGGAATTGGACAGGCAGCCAGTGGAGCTGGCACAACAGAGGAGTGTTCTCACTCCAGTTAGTAACCTGGCTGCTGACCGCTGGACTAGTTGAAGTTTCCAAACAGTCTTCAAAGGCAGCCCCATGTAGAGTGCGTTGCAGTAATCTATTCCGGATGTAACAAGAGCATGGACCACCGTGGCCAGATCAGACTTCCCAAGATACGGTCGCAGCTGGCGCACAAGTTTTAATTGTGCAAAAGCTCTCCCGGCCACCACTGAGACCTGGGGTTCCAGGCTCAGCGAGGAGTCCAGGATCACTCCCAGACTGCGAACTTGCGTCTTCGGGGTGGGGGTCTGACCCCATCCAACACAGGCTGTAACCCTATACCCTGTTCGGCCTTTCGACTGACCAGGAGGACCTCTGTCTTGTCTGGATTCAATTTGCTGGCTCTCACCCAGTGCGACACAGCAGCCAAGCACCGGTTCAAGGCCTGGACAGCCTCCTTGGACAGTTCATCTACATCCAGAGCACACTATGAACCCAAACAAGGATAGATCTGGACCAAACTTGGCATGCATAATTGATATGGCCAAATTTAAATTGTGGTGGGCTTTGAGGGGAATTGGCTTGGCCATTTTGGAGTAGTGGGTACTGGGATGTATAGTTCACCTGCAATCAATGAGCACTCTAATCTCCATCAAAGATGGAATTGGACCAAACTTGGCACAGAGCCCCATGGGCAGCAAAAAAATACTGGAGGTCTTTGGAGGAAATTCACCTTGATTTTGGGGAGTTGTAGTTCACCTACATCCAGAGAGCTGTGTGAACCCAAACACTGATGGATCTGGACCAAACTGGGCACACATACTTGGTATGTTGATATCTAATTGCTGGAGGGGTTTGGGGGAACTAACCTTCCTTTCTGGGAGCTGTAGTTCACCAACAACCAGAGAAATTAGGACCTCCATCGATGACGGACTTGGACCAAACTTTGCACACAGAACCCCCCATGACAACGGTAACTCAACCTACTGGAGGGATTTAAGGAGATTGATTCACCACAGTGGGAGTTGTAGCTGGAGAGCACACTGAACCCCACCCATGGTGCATCTAGGACAAACTTGCCCAACATAACAAACTTTAAGTACTGATGGAATTTTTCAGGGTTAGCCTGGCATGACGGTAATCCATCCACAACCTTATACACTTTGTACCATCAAAAATTGACTTTTTCAAAGAACTCGGGTAGCCCCGGGTACCCAAGCTACTATACATTAAACTAAAAAACAGACCCAACCATCAAAAGAACCAGAAAAACTAACACGGATAAAGAACTCCTCCATCGACTTTAACACAAGCCAACAAGTATGCAAACCGGAAGCCCTCCCACCGAGGCTTTATGGACTCCCAAAAACCCATAAGGACACCACCCCACTCAGATCCACTGTGAGTTCCACTGGATCCCCCGCATACGACTTGGCGAAATTTTTGGCTGCCCAGCTACAAACCCGTATAGGGCTCACTATGCACTACATCAAGGACTCAGCCCACTTCATAGAAAAAAACACCAGCCTCAAGCTCAACACCAATGACAAGCGGATCAGCTTCGATGTGGTGTCTCTATTTATTTCATTTCACTTTATTTCCACAAGGTTGGGGCAAGAACCAAAAAGGCCCCGTGCCTCGTGGAGTCCAGGTGAGCCCCCCTGGGACCGGGAATAGACACAAGGTTTTCTTGAGCTGGTCTTTGATGGCAGGTATGTGAAAGACGCTCTGGAGACTAGGATGCAATGGAGTCATGGCTTCCAACTACAGGGAAGAAAGGAGATTCCACCTGAACATTAGGAAGGACTGGCTGTGAGAGCTGCTCAGCAGTGGAAATCTCTACCCCGAAATGTGGCGGAGGTTCCTTCTTTGGACGCTTGTAAACAGAGGCTGTATGGCCATCTCTTGGGGGTGCTTTGAATGCGATATTCCTGCTTCTTGGCAGAATGGGCTTGGGCTGGATGGCCCACGAGTTCTCTTCCAACTCTAGGATTCTACCTTCCTCCTGGCAGAAAGAAGGGGCTGGGCTGGATGACCTTTGGGGCTCCCTTCCAACTGCCTGAGTCTAATAATAACAACAACGACAACGACAATAATGTACAATAATAGTCTCCTGGAGTAAATGCAGGAGCGATAAAACCCTTCCAGTATTCAATGTTGGACGTGGGAGTTCTGTGTGCCAAGTTTGGGTCAAGTCCATCATTGGTGGGGTTCAGAATGCCAACTACAACTCCCAAATGTCAAGGTCTATTTTCCCCAAACTCCACATTTGGGAGTTGCTCTCTGGATGTAGGTGAACTACAACTCCCAAACTCAAGGGCATTGCCCACCAAACCCTTCCAGTATTTTCTGTTGGACGTGGGAGTTCTGTGTGCCAAGATTGGTTCAATTCCATTGTTGGTGGAATCCAGGATGGTCTTTGATTGTAGGTGAACTATAAATCCCTGCAAATACAATTCCCAAATTCCCAGTGAATGAAAATACATCCTGCACATCAGATATTTACATGATGATTCACAATAGTAGCCAAATGACAGCTCTGAAGTAGCAGCGAAAATAATATTATGTTTGGGGGCATCACAACATGAGGAGCTGGATGAAGGGGTCGCGGCATTCGGAAGGTTGAGAAACACTAGCCGAATGCATCCCTGAACCCGGACTCAACACAGACGGACCCTACACTGCAGCGTACGGACACTGACTTTACACCAAGGCTGACCATTGCACGCTGTACCGACTGACTTCTCAACTGCGCTGCTTGTGATGCAAACAACCGGCTTCTGAAATGGAGTCTCAGTCTGAATAGTCCAGATCTGGTCACATGGTCTGTAGCCCCTCCCACACTCAAACAAAACAGAGGAAAGGGGGAAACCGCAGACTAAGCCATAAACATACAATATCGTAAGCTGGGAGAGATCATCCGGAGTTTTGGAGTTCAGTGTCACCTGTACGCAGACGACGCCCAACTCTATCACTCCTTCCCACCTGCTGCTAAGGAGGCTGTTCAGGTCCTGAACCCGTGCTTGGCAGCCGTGACAATCTGGATGAGGGCCAACACATTGAAACTGAGTCCAGACAAGACAGAGGTCCTCCTGGTCAGTCGCAAGGCCGGGCAGGGCAGAGGTTGCGGCCTGTGTTGGACGGAAGGGGTGGGACTCCCCCCGAAGGCGCAGGTTCGCAGCTTGGGGTGAGGATCCTGGACCCATCGCTCAGCCCGGAAGCCCAGGTCTCGACTGTGGCCAAGGAGCATTGGCACAGTTAAGGCTTGTGTGGCCTGACATGGGCCACGGGGGCCTGACATGGTTCTCTCTGGGGAGACCCTCACAGAGGACGGTCATGTGCTCTACATGGGGGCTGCCTTTGAGGGATCCTGGCACCCCAGAGGAGACGGGAGAGAGACCCCGGGTGGGCCACCCCTCACCCAGTGGCATCCCATTCTGCCCAGGAGCAGGACACTCGCCTTCAAAGCACCCTGGCAGATGGCCACCCCGCCTCTGCTTCAAGGCCTCCACAGGAGTAAGGAGCCTCCCTCCAGGGAAGTTGGCAGCAGAGAGTTCCACTGCGGAACAGCCCTTCCCTCAGCCAGGAAGTTCCTCCTCGTGGTGTTCAGCAGAGGAACCCCCTTCCTTCCTTCCTTTCCTCTCGCTTGAAGCCTGAAGCCATGGCCTCTCTCTCTCCAGGGAAAGGCAGGAAGGAAGCCCGCTCCCCCTCCCCCTCCCTAGGTCACCCTTTCCACATCTCCTCCATAGACACAGAGAGAGAAAGCCAACAGACCTCGCCACCTCCGAGGATGCTGCTCGTAGATGCAGGAGAAACGCCAGGAGAGCGTGCTGCTGGGAGGCAGAGCTGGGCCAGGCAGCCACGGAAGGAGGAAGGAAGGGAGGCTTCCCCCCCCGCCCCCCAGGGTGGATCCCGGCCTCCAGAGCCTCCCTCCCACAACACCAGGGACGAAGAGGCTTCGGCTCAGGCCCTCCCTCCCTCCCTGTGCTTGGGACTTCAACTCCCAGAACCCCTCCTTTCCCCCCTCAGCCGCACAAGGAGGCTGCTGCGAGGAATTCTGGGAGTTGTAGTCCCAAGCACCTGAAGGGAGAGAAGGAAGGCCGCTCGCTCTCTCTCTGCTCAAGGCCAGGGAGCCGGGCGGGCAGGCCTGTTCGGGGAGGCCGCCGCGCCGCCTCTTCCCCGGCCCCGGAGGGGTCACTCCACCCCCTCCGCCTCCAAGGCCACTTCCCCTCTCCTCTCCTCCCTCCTCGTTCCTTTCCTCCCTCTTCGCTCGCCTCAGCCGCGCCCCACTCGGCCTCGGAGCAATGGCGGCGGCGGCGTTTGCGGCGAAGGGGGCGGGGCTCCGGTGACGTCACTCCCTCCCTCCCCCTCCGGAGGAGCGGGCCAATGGAAAGCCAAGGGGCGTGGCCTCTGCGAGGATGGTTGCCGGCTGCCGCCCTCGGCCCCGCCCCGCCACAGGGCTCATTTGCATGCTTAAAGGGACAGCGGCCCATTCATGGAATCCTGGAGGAGGAGTTGGGAGAGAGAGGCCGCCTCCTCCTCCTCGTGCCCCCCCCTCAGCCCATTCCCATTCATTCGCCCAGAGGGGAGGCTGGCTCCGCCCCCTCCCCCCCCGGCTCCACCCCCCATACTCAATATGCCCAAATGTGAACACTGGTGGATTTGGGGGGAAATAGACCTTGACATTTGGGAGTTGTAGTTGCTGGGATTAGTAGTTCGCCTACAATCAAAGAGCATTCTAAACCCCACCAATGATGGAATTAACCAATCTTGGCACACAGAACTCCCATGACCAACAGGAAATACTGGAAGGCTTTGGTGGGCATTGACCTTGAGTTGTGGAGTTGTAGTTCACCTCCATCCAGAGAGCACTGTGGACTCAAATGATGATGGATCTGGACCAAACTTGGCATGAATTCTCAATATGCCCAAATGTGAACACAGATGGAGTTGTGGGAAAATAGACCTTGACATTTGAGAGTTACAGTTTCTGGGATTTATAGTTAACACACAATCAAAGAGCATCCTGAACTCTTGCAACAATGGAATTGAACCAAACTTGGCATATTGAACTCTCATTACCAACAGAAAGTACTGAAAGGGTTTGCTTGGGAACTGACCTTGAGTTTTGGAGTTGTAGTTCACCTACATCCAGAGAGCACAATGTTGGATCAGGACCAAACTTGGCATGAATACTCAATATGCCCAAATATGATCAGGAGAAGGAAGGAAGGAGGGGAAGAAGAGAAGGATGGAGGGAAAGGGAGGAGGGAAAGTGAGAATGAAGAAAAGATTTAAAAAAGTGGCAGGAAAGAAAGAAAGGAAGGTGAAAGAGGGGCAAGGAGGGAGGGAGAACAGTTGAAAGGAAGGACGAAAGGGTGGGTGGGTAGAAGGAAGGAAGGAGAAAGAGGGGGGAAGAAGGGAGGGAGGGAGGACGAAAGGGTGGATGGATGGATGGGTGGTTGGAAGGAAAGGTGAAAGAGAGGGAGGGAGGAAAGAAGGAAGGAAGAAAAGAGGAAAGAGTGGAAGGAAAGGAAGGGAGGGAGGACAAAGAGAGAGAAGGAAGGGGGAGGAAAGAAGGCCGGGCGGCAGTTGGGGCTGCTGAGGTGGCAGCGGAGGAGGAGGCTGCTGGAGGTGCTCCTGCAGCAGCCTCCTCCTCCGCCGCGGCGAAAGGGAAGGCCGCAGTGGCCGCCATGAGGCTGGGAATGGCTGGCTGCGGCCTTCCCTTTCGCGGCGCTCCCGCCTCCGCCACCTCCTCCGCCGCCACCACCTCCTCCCGCCACCTCCTCCGCCACCGCCGCCTCCTCCTCCGCCGCCTCAGCAGCCGCCACCACCGCCGCCCCTCAGCAAGGCCTCGAGCAACAGCAGCAGGCGGCCGCGAGCACGCCGATTGGCGGGGGGTGAGGGAGGGAAGTAGGATGAGGAAGGGAGCCTGCTCCTCCTCCCTGCCCCGCCCCCCCCCCCCCGTGATAAAAAAATAAAAAAATATTCAAAACAATATTCAAATTTTTTTAATTTTTTTAAAAAAACCAGATATCTTGCAGGAGGGTAGGGGGCGGTGAGGAAGGGGCTGGGGGGCGTATAAGGCCCGCGGGCCGCCAGTCGGACAGCCCTGGTCTACTTGGTCTCTCCCTCTCCATGCATTTCCCCAAGTAGAGACCTCCTCTTGCCTTCTGGGGGTTCTGTGTAGAAAGTTTGGCCCAGTTCTATCATTGGTGGGGTTCAGAATGCTCTTTGATTGTAGGGGAAATATACATCCCAGCAACTACAACTCCCAAAATGTTAAGGTCTATTTCCCCTGAACTCCATGTGCGTTCATATTTGGACATATTGAGTCCCATGCCAAGTCTGGTCCTGATCCAACATTGTTTGAGTCCACAGTGGATATAGGTGAACTACAACTCCAAAACTCAAGGTCAATGCCCACCAAACTCTTATAGCATTTTCTCTTGGTTATGGGAGTTCTGTGTGGGAAGTTTGTATCTTTCTGCCATTCCTGCCAGGATATCTATGTTGTGTTCATCGAAACAGGCCCAGGTTTCACACTGAGTGTATAAATACATTTCAAAAACATATTAACTATATGTATTACTGTGTTAGAGTGTCATTTTGTGTCATTTTGGTTGGTGGTGTGCCCCAGGATTTTGCAAATGTAAAAAGTGTGCCGCGGCTCAAAAAAGGTTGGGAAACACTGGTGTAAGGTACCATTTCCATATTAACTTATAATAATTTTCTTTAACCCTTATTGATAATTTTTTTAAATGTCTTTGTCTCCATAATTGTTGCCACTCTGTTTCCTTTATTTTTAACCCTAAATCTTCTTCCCAGACCTCCTTAAGGGTATTATTTTTTGCTTTTCCTTCCTTTATTTCCATTATTATCTTATATATTTTACTGGTTATTCCTTTCATGTTTTCGTGCTCTTCTACATCCCTCCCATTTTGTATTATTTGTTCAAATTGGTTAAACTTATTTCCTTTTTTATTATTTTTTCCCCAGTTTTTAAACCATTGTTCTAATTGTATACAAGGTAGGTAGGGTGCCAGCCGCCTAGCCTGTCGCAGATGGAGAAAAGCAGATCTGCCGACAGTGGAGACCTGGGCCTCCATCGTCAGCAGTGGGTCCAATTGGACCCCCAGACTCTTTACTAAGGACAACGGGCGTAATGCCTCGCCGTCCACAGTAGGCAGCTGGACCTCCCCCCTCCCCCCAGGGGACCCAGCCATAGGATCTCCTTTTCGATGGGTTCACTCTCAACCGGCTGGCTCGTAGCCAACCAGTCATGACTTCAAGGCACAGTTGGAAATTATCGGGTACAGAGTCCGTCCATCCATCCTCAGCACCAGCTGGGTGTCATCAGCGTACCGATGACACTCCAGACCAAAGCTCCGCACCAGTTCGGCAAGTGGACGCATATAGATGTTAAATAATAAAGGGGAGATAATGGCTCCCTGAGGGACCCCACAGTTTAGCGGGAGTCTCTCGGAAACCATACCTCCCCTCTCCACTCGTCCCCTGTTAAGGAGGAAGGAGGACACCCATTTAAGGGCAGTTCCCCTAACCCCTGTCACAGCTAAGCGGTGGGTATGCATGGTCTACTGTGTCAAACGCTGCCGTGAGATCCAATAACATGAGCAGCGCCGATCAGCCTTGGTCAAACTGGCAGTGGAGCTGGTCTGTGGTGGCGACCAACAAGGTCTCTGTCCCATGCCCAATCCGGAAGCCGGAGTGGTAGGGATCTAATCCAGCTGTGTCATTTAAGAACTGCTGCAGCTGTGCCGCTGCTGCCCTCTCAATCACCTTTCCCAGAAACGGCAAATTCGAAACCGGGCGGTAACTGGAGAGAACCGAACGATCTAAGTCTGGTTTTTTCAGCAGCGGACTCACCATCGCCTCTTTCAATCCCTCTGGAAAAGCTCCTTGCTCAAGGCAGCAATTAGCTATTTTCAACAGCGGGTCACGTAACCCTTCCCAACAAGATCTAACTAGCCAGGAAGGGCACGGATCGAGGGAGCAGGTAGTTGGTCTAGCTGCAGTCATACATCCAGCCGCCCCAAGTCCGTTCTGGGAGATGGAAGAAGGGTACAAAAATGAAGTTGCTATTATTATTTTACTGACATAAAACACAGTATGGCACAACAAACAAGATATATATGCTGGATTTCATATCATAAAATCACAAGTCAAACACTTCCCAAGCGTTCAGGACTGTGTGATGTATTTTCGAACGATGCGGGCAGCTCCAAGTCAATTGGCCTTTTGCCGTTGATAGATCGTGAATTTGTCAATGTTTATGGTTTCCAAATGCCGGCTGACACCTTTTGGCACGGCACCCAGTGTGCCAATGACCGCTGGGACTACCTGGACTGGTTGATGCCACTGCTTTTGCCGTTCAATTTTGAGGTCCTGAGAACAGCTGAGTTTTTCCTGTTGTTTTTCCTCAAGGTGTCTGTCACCCTGTATGGTGACATCAATAACCCAAAGTTTTTTCTTTTCCACAATCATGATGTCTGGGTTTGAAAGTCCCACAGTATTTTTGCGTGTTCATTTTCCACTACTGTTGCAGGTTGAGGATCCCTTTACCAGTTCTTTACTACTGGCAGGTGGGCCTTGTGGCATAAGTTCCAGTGAATCTGTTGGGCCACAGAGTTGTGCCTCTGTTTGCAGTCCGTCTGGGTGATTTTCTTGCAGTAGCTGAGGAGATGATCCATGGTTTCGTCACTTTCCTTGAAGTCTGCATTTTAGGTCATCAGCGGATTTTACAGAAGCAAAATACAAATGAACAGTCACAGAAGAGACACATATATACAATGCCAGAAACCTGCAGTTGTTATTATTATTATTATTATTATACAGTAAAGTCTATGAAGCTTATATCTATATATTACTATATTATATTATATACATATACTAGCAGTTCCCTGCCACGCGTTGCTGTGGCTGTCTGTTGATCTGGAAAATAAAGGAATGAAAAACTGTTGGTTTCTAATATATGCAATTTTTTTATGCTTGTGGGTAAACAGTATTTTTGTTATTTCTTTCTCAGTGTTGATGTAGAGACTGTCTGGTTTGCCTACTCTAGAACATGCAACATATAATTCTCCTTCTTTAGAGGTGACTTTCAAATCTATGATACTATATCTGTCATATACATATATGTGTCTGTGTGAATCATACACAGTGCTTCCTCACTTATCGCAGGTGATCACTTCCAGAATGGCCCACGATAAGTGAAAATCCGCGAAGTAGGGACGCTCCACCCACTCGGCAGCAGCCTCGTCCTCTTCGCCGAGTCTGCTACTCCCCGCCTCAGAGGCCCCCTGGGCGCTGTTGATGGCACTGCCAGGCTGGGCTGAGGCCTGGTCTGAGAAGAGGACGAGGCCGCTGCCGAGTGGGCGGAGACAGGGTAAGGCCCAGCGCCTGGCTCCCCCCCCCCCCACTTACTGCAGACCTGTGAAACGGCGAGTCCGCAATAAGTGAAATGCGATATAGCGAGGGAACACTGTATATCCATCTATGGCTGGATGGCTCTTTGTCAGGAGGGCTTTGATTATGTTTTCTTGCCCTGGTGAAGGGAGTTGCACTGGATGGCCTTCAAGCAGCATTTCTCAACCCGGGAGTGTGGACCCCTGGGGGAGTCACGAGGGGGTGTCAGAAAGGTCACCAAAGACCACCAGAAACCACGGTATTTTCTGTTGGTCATGGGGGTTCTGCGTGGAAAGTTTGGCCCAATTCTATCATTGGTGGGGTTCAGAATGCTCTTTGAATGTAGGTGACCTATAAATCCCAGCAACTGCAACTCCCAAATGTCAAGGTCTATTTTACCCAAACTCCACCAGTGTTCACATTTGGGCATACTAAGTATTCGTGCCAAATTTGGTCGAGATCCATCATTGTTTGAGTCCACTCCATCATTGGTGGAAGTTCAGAATGCTCTTGGATTCTACGTTCACTATAAATCCCAGTGTGGTGAAGTCATATTTATTTATTACAGGTTTTAAATATGGTTGATCTTTATATATATGTGTGTGTGTGTGTGTGTGTGTGTGTATGTTGAAGGCGTAAAAACTTGGCAAACCCTAAAGGGTTAATGGAGATATTAGCCTGCAGAACCTCCAAGGGGTTTCCGTTACCGTGGAAACAGGAGGTGGAGCCTGCAACTGGCCTTAGAGTCTTCAGATTCAAACTTTAGCAGTTGGGAGTTGAGAGCGAAAGTCGAAGGAGAGAGGATGTGTGGAGAGTTAGAGAGTCCGTTTTAGCCAGCTGTCAACGGGTTTTTAAAAAGACTCTGACTCTACTCTGAGAGTAGAAGAAAAGCTGTGTTTGAACTTCTAGGAAAGCAGTTGGGTTTAAGGACAAGCAGTTAGTGTAAGACTGCTGAGTCATTGGTTCTGGGAGTGCAGCTATATAGTATCAAGTTGTGTCTCCATATTGAATGTATTGTAACCTTAAGATACGTGCCTCTAAGAAGAAACTGTAACCACCTAAGCTTTAAACTCTGAAACCTCCATGCTTAAAACACTGGTTGAATAAATGTTACAGTTCTTTAACAAAGATATCTCCCCGAGTAGTTCCTTCACTCACAAGTCTCGAAAACAACTTCTTCCTAGTGGGTATCCAAGTATAGTGAATGGTGGCAGCGAAAATTAACAAATAGGGTCAGTGGGAGTTTGGGTTAGAGTAATACCCTGCCCTGACACAGTAATCGAAAGGTCAGTGGGAAAGCTGACCTGTGTTAATAATTATTACATTATATGGTGGCAGCAAGTGGAAATGAAAGGAGGCTTTACATGAATTGTTGGTAAGGGTGGAATAAGAAAACTATTTGGCCACAGCTGATAGTGAAATATTGAGAGTATTCACACCAAGGAACTACAACTCCCAAAAAGACAAAATCATTTTTAAAGGGATGGGCACTCCTTGAGTTAGTAGGTCACTTGTGGCCAAATTTGGCGGCAATTTGTCCAGCTGATTTTGAGTTATGATGTCACTCAAAACAAACATAGCATATATATATATATATATATGTGTTGTTTTGTGTATATATACTGTGTGTGTGTGTGTAGGGGAGAGAGATATATATATATATATATATATATATATATATATATGGGAGGGGAGAGAGAGAAATAACAAGATATTGAGATTGAACATCTTATATGGGGTTGGTTTACCCTCCTGTATGCTAGTTAAACTAAAGGACCATGTCACAAAAGGATGTATGTCTAAAAAGAGTATTGCCAACATTACAACTTTGGAAAAGTCTTGGGCAGTGTCTCTGGGGTCAGATACCACTGTTCTCGCCAATGTGAATTCTAGGTCTATGTAGATTTCAACTCTCCCAATAAGCTCTTTTCACACACTATGGGTTTATAGGGTTTCTCCCCAGTGTGAGCTCATTGATGTGAACATAGACCTGAACTGCAGCTGAACCTTTGTCCAAACTCTTAAGCATATATATAGGGTTTCTCCCCGGTGTGAGTCTTTTGATGTGTACGTAGATTTCCACTCTGAGCGAAGCTCTGTCCACACTCCAGGCATTTAAAGGGTGTCTCCCCAGTGTGAATCCTTTGATGTTTACGTAGAGCTGCAATCCAAGTGAAACTCTTTCCACACTCCAGGCATGTAAAGGGTTTCTCCCCAGTGTGAGTCTTTTGATGTGAACGTAGAGCTGCACTCCAAGTGAAACTCTTTCCACACTCCAGGCATTCAAAGGGTTTCTCCCAGTGTGAGTGAAACTCTGGAACTCCACACTCCAGGCATTCAAAGGGTTTCTCCCCAGTGTGAGTCCTTTGATGTGAACGTAGAGCTGCACTCCAAGTGAAACTCTTTCCACACTCCAGGCATTCAAAGGGTTTCTCCCCAGTGTGAGTCCTTTGATGTGTACGTAGACTGGAACTCTGAGTGAACCTTTGTCCACACTCCAGGCATTTATAGGGTTTCTCCCCAGTGTGAGTCCTTTGATGTGAACGTAGAGCTGCACTCCAAGTGAAACTCTTTCCACACTCCAGGCATTCAAAGGGTTTCTCCCCAGTGTGAGTCCTTTGATGTGTACGACTGGAACTCTGAGGTGAACCTTTGTCCACACTCCAGGCATTTACTCCCCAGTGTGAGTCCTTTGATGTGAACGTAGATTTCTTGAAGCTCTGTCCACACTCCAGGCATTTAAAGGGTTTCTCCCCAGTGTGAGTCCTTTGATGTGAGTCGTGATTGGACGTGAACCTCTGTCCACACTCCAGGCATTTATAGGGTTTCTCCCCAGTGTGAGTCCTTTGATGTGAACGTAGATTTCCCTTTTCAGTGAAGCTCTGTCCACACGCCAGGCATTTAAAGGGTTTCTCCCCAGTGTGAGTCCTTTGATGTGAACGTAGATTTCCCTTTTCAGTGAAGCTCTGTCCACACTCCAGGCAGGTAAAGGGTTTCTTCCCAGTGTGAATCCTTTGATGTCTACGTAGATTTCCACTCTGAGTGAAGCTCTGTCCACACTCCAGGCATTTAAAGGGTGTCTCCCCAGTGTGAATCCTTTGATGTGAACGTAGACTTCTATTCTCAGTGAAGCTCTGTCCACACTCCAGGCATTTAAAGGGTTTCTCCCCAGTGTGAATCCTTTGATGTGAACGTAGACTTCTATTCTCAGTGAAGCTCTGTCCACACTCCAGGCATTCAAAGGGTTTCTCCCCAGTGTGAGTCTTTTGATGTGAACGTAGAGCTGCACTCCAAGTGAATCTCTGTCCACACTCCAGGCATGTATAGGGTTTCTCCCCAGTGTGAGTCCTTTGATGTGAACGTAGATTTCCCTTTTCAGTGAAGCTCTGTCTACACTCCAGGCATTTAAAGGGTTTCTCCCCAGTGTGAGTCTTTTGATGTGAGCATAGATGTGAACTCCGAGCGAAACTCATTCCACACACCAGGCATTTATAGGGTTTCTCCCCAGTGTGAATCTTTTGATGTGTTCGTAGATTTCCACTCTGAGTGAAGCTCTGTCCACACTCCAGGCATTTAAAGGGTTTCTCCCCAGTGTGAGTCTTTTGATGTGAACGTAGAGCTGCACTCCAAGTGAAACTCTTTCCACACTCCAGGCATTCAAAGGGTTTCTCCCCAGTGTGAGTCCTTTGATGTGTACGTAGACTGGAACTCTGAGTGAACCTTTGTCCACACTCCAGGCATTTATAGGGTTTCTCCCCAGTGTGAGTCCTTTGATGTGAACGTAGATTTCCCTTTTTAGCGAAGCTCTTTCCACACTCCAGGCATGTATAGGGTTTATCCGCCATATCAACAGTAATGAGGGTGTTTAATTGCGTCCCTGTTTAAGGTCTGGAATAAATACAAAGGACATTTATACACAAAAATTCCAATGTGGATATCCCCAATTGAAGCCTTTCAAATAAAAAAATTACACAAAGAGAATTGGCCTACATATACAGATCTGTTAAAAAAAGAAGAGAATAATACCTACTTGAAAAAACAGGACGGATTAACAATCTGGAATATTAATTGGTACCAATATAATCAGATAATAATGAGATTCGTAGAAGATAATAAAATAGGATGGGAAGAGACAATTTGGGGGGGGGGGCAGAAAAATACTTCTTCAAACTGAAAAAACTTGGTAAATTATATAAATACATATCAACAAATAAATATGATAAAAGTCCAATAAAGGAATATATGAAAAAATGGATGGCAAACATTGGATATAATATCCCACTAGAAGAATGGGAGAGAATGTGGAGATCTACATTAAAATATACATATGCCTATTTATTTATTTATTTCTCACGTTTCTATACCGCCCCTCTCAGCCCGAAGGCGACTCAGGACGGTTTACACAGGCAGTCTCTGCCCTCAATACAACACAAGTCAACCCCCCAGCCATTTGATTCATTGTTTTGTCTATTTTTGCTAATTGGGCAGGAGTGATATACCACATGTACATCCTCTTTAATGACATTAAAACAAAATTAAATATAAATGGTAATAGCCATTAAAACATCCTCAAGGTCCAAACCACAACACCCCCTGAATTGACCTTTAACATCTTCTGCTTTAAAAGCCTGCCTGAATTAAAAAATGTTAGCCTGCTGCATTAAGGAAAACAGCCAGGAGGGGGCCATTTGGGCTTCCTTGAGGAGGGAGTTCCAGAGTCGAGGGGCAGACACCGAGAAGGCCCCCTCTCTCATTCTCACCAACCAAGCTTGAAGTGGAAGTGGGACCAAGGGAAGGAAGGGCCTCTCTGGAAGATCTCAGTGACCAGGAAGGTCCATAAAAGGCAGTGTTTCTCAACCTAGCGGGCGGGACCCTTGGGGGGCAGCAAGGGGGCTTTCAGAGGGGTCGACAAAGGCCATCATAAACACGTATTTCTGATGGTCTTAGGAACCCTTTTGACAGAGAAGGCTGGAGATCTCTCCGCCTGTCCTTCTCTTCCTTTTTGGTGTTTGTGAACTACAACTTGAGGGATCGCTTGTTCCCATTTAGTCCCTTGAGATCACTACGGTCAGAAGATCAGAATCTTTTAGACATTCCTAGCGTGAAATCCTGACAATAACCCGACGGAGGGCATTCTCTATCACCGCCCCAGTTCTATGGAATGATCTGCCATCTGAAACTTAGGCTTTGCGAAATTTGGTAATCTTTTGCAAAGCTTGTAAAACCTTCTTGTTCAGACAAGCTTTCGAGTCTTAATGATGTATTGTTTTACAGTTTTATTGTTCTGCTGAGTTCTGTAAACCACCCTGAGCCCCTGGAAGTGGCGGTGTACAAGTTGAATGAATGAATACATAAAACTTCCAGAATTCAAAAACAGCCCCAACTCCACCAGTATTCAATGTTGGCCATGTAGGTAGTGTGCCAAGTTTGGAGCAGATCCATTGTTGGCTGGGTTCAGAGTGCGCTTTCATTGTAGGTGAACTATAAATCTCAGTAACTACAACTTCCAAATGTCAACCTCTATTCTCCCCAAACTCCTCCAGTTTTCACATTTGGGTATGCTGAGTATGCGTGCCACGTTTGGTTCAGATCCATCATTGCTTGAGTCCATAGTGCTCTCTGTATGTAGGTGAACTACAATGCCAAAACTCAAGGTCAATGCCTACCAAACCCTTCCAGGATTTGCTGTTGGTCATGGGAGTTCTGTGTCCCAAGTTTGATTCATTTCCATTATTGGTGGAGTTCAGAATGCTCTTTTGATTGAGGATGGTATAAATCCCAGCCACTACAACTCCCAAATGACAAAGTCAATCCCACCCGAACTCACTGGTATTCAAATTTATTTATTTATTTATTTATTTATTGGGCTTCTATGCCGCCACTCCCGGGAGGCTCGGGGGCAGCTCACAAGCGCCGAGTAACAACATAAAAGCAGCATAATAAAACAGTTAAAAACACGGCATAATAAAACACAATATGGACTAAGCAAGATTTAAAAACCTGGTATAACACCAGAGGCTTAGGGACAGTAATTAAAAGAAGGAGGATTGAAACTCTACTGAAGAAAGACACAGCGGACGTTATCTTCCTACAGGAAACTCACCAGAATAAACCGGGTTCGAACGAACTAAAATCGAGTTGGATAAGAAGCTATGAAAAATCCTTTGGGTCGTCAAAATCAAGAGGTGTAGCCATAATAATTGCTAAGAAATGTAATTTTGTAATAAATAAGGTGTTGAAAGATGATGAAGGTAGATATATAATAATGTATGGGGAAATAGGGGAGGATAAATATGTATTAGTAAATGTATATGCACCAAATGTAAAACAGCAAGAATTTCATGAAAAAGTACTAGTTCAGATAGAGAATTATCACCAACAATATGTAATATTTGGAGGGGATTGTAACTGTTATATGGATAAAAAAGATAAAACTACACAAATGACAAAAATTAGAAATAGTGAAACAACGGCTTTAAGTAGAGTGATGAATAAGTGGCATTTAAAGGATGTGTGGAGAATGGTAAAGGGAGATGAAAAAATATATACATACTACTCGGCTGTACATAAAGTTTATACGAGAATAGATTATATTTTTGTTTCTAAAAACATGTTAAGTAAATTGTTAAATGCTGATATTGGAAGCATCAAGATTTCAGATCATGCTCTGGTGTCAATTGAGATTGCTTTGGAATGTGATTATGATAAAATGAGGAGGTGGAGACTGAATACAAGAATTTTGAACCATAGAGAGATTGTGGATAGAGTGAAATCTGAATGGCAAGAAACTTGGGACTTTAATGGAAGGGAAGTATCAAAAGGAGTATTATGGGACACAATGAAAGCGGTGGCGAGAGGGTTAAAAGATGTATAAAAGAGACAATTAATCTCAAAAAAGGCAAGAAGAAAGGAAAAAGAATTTAGAAAAAGAAATAGATGAGTTGGAAAAAAAGTATATAATAAAGAGAGACACAAAATTTATGCAAGGCTGAGAGCTAAAAAGAGGAATTGGAAAAAATGGAAATAGATGAAGTACAAGAAAATTTAATATATTTAAGGAGAGAATTTTTTTGAATTTAGTAATAAGAACTCAAAGATGCTAGCCAAATCCACACAAAAAAAAAAGAAAATGGAAGGTATAATAAGCACGATAAAAGATAAAACGGGTAAAACATGTAGATCTATGAAAGAAAAATTGAAGGTTTTGAAGAGTTTTACAAGGAATTAGACCAAACAAAAGCCAGCTCCATAGAAAAAATTAGGAAATATGTGGAGGAAAATTGGGAGAGTAGGTTGGAGGAGAATGACAAAGAAATGTTGGAACAACCTATTAAGAGGATGGAAATAGAGGAAGTTATTAAGAATTTAAAAGTTGGGAAGGCTCCAGGTCTGGACGGTTTGGGAACAGAATATTATAAAAGCTTCAGAGATGTATTGATTCCAAAACTATTAAATCGGCTTATAAGCCATGCCCCGTATATAAGACGTACCTCGTCCCGCCGCCGCCGCCGCAACCGGAGGTGTGCCGCGGCACACCTGCGGCACACCTCCGCGGCACACCTCTTCGCCAGGGCTCCAGGCAAGGGAGGGGGAAAGGAGCTAGGGGCGGGAGGAGGCGGCGACGCGTCACTGTGGCGCTGCGATCCTCACCACGCCCCTGGCTCCTTCCCCTCCCTTGCTTGAAAGAAGGGAGAGGAAAGGAGCCAGGGCGTGGTGAAGATCGCAGCGTCACAGTGACGCGTCGCCGCGCCGTCCGCCCCTGGCTCTCTTCCCCACCCTTGGAAGGGAGGGGAGGAAGAGAGCCAGGGGCGGAGAAGCGATGACGCGTCACAGTGACGCATCGTCCTTCTCCCGCCCCTGGCTCTCTTCCTCCTCCCTTCCAAGGGTGGGGGAAGAGAGCCAGGGGCGGGGAGAGAAGCGATGACGCCGTCACAGTGACGCGTCGTCCCTTCCTCCCCCCCCTGGCTCTCTTCCTCCTCCCTTCCAAGGGTGGGGGAAGAGAGCCAGGGGCGGGGAGAAGCGATGACGCGTCATGGTGACGCGTCGTCCTTCTCCCGCCCTGGCTCTCTTCCTCCTCCCTTCCAAGGGTGGGGAAGAGAGCCAGGGGCGGGACGAGCGGCGACGCGTCACTGTGATGCTGCGATCCCTCACCACGCCCCTGGCTCCTTTCCCTCTCTCTTCTTTCCTCAAGCAAGGGAGGGAAAGGAGCCAGGGGCGTGGTGAGGATCGCAGCGCGTCACAGTGACGCGCCGCCGCTTCCTCCCGCCCCCTGGCTCCTTTCCCCTCCCTTGCCTGGAGCCCTGGCGAAGAGGTGTGCCGCGGAGGTGTGCCGCAGGTGTGCCGCGCACACCTCCGGTTGCTGCGGCGTGGCGGCGGCGGCGGCGGCGTGGGCGTGGCGACGGGGTACGTCTTGGGTTATATAAGACGTACCCGAAAGTAAGACGAGGGGGACTTTTTGGGAAAAGAAAGTAAGACGCTGTCTTACTTTCGGGAAACACGGTAGAACTGTACAATGGAATAATGAAAGGAGAAAATATCCCAGAATCATGGAGGAAGTCATTAATAATAATAATACCAAAACCCGATAGAGATTTAACAGACCCACGGTCATCTAGGACCATATCACTGTCGTGTTTCCCGAAAGTATGACACCCCGATTGTAAGACGTATCGGGTGTCAGGGGTCGGCTAATAAGCCGTACCCGAATGTAACCGTACCCCGGCCGCCACGTCACTCAGTCCCCTCCTCCTCGGTCCCGCCTCCTCCGCCGCCTCCTCCTCCTCCGCCGCCCCCCGCGCCGCTTGCCTCTGCCGCTGCTGCTTGCCGCCGCCTCCCCCCCCGCCGCCTCCCCCGCCGCCACTTGCCGCTGACGCCTCCCTCCGCCTCGGTGCCGCCTCCCCCGCGCCGCCGCCTCCCCGCCGCCACTTGCCGCTGCCGCCTCCCTCCGCCTCGGTGCCGCCTACCTCCGCCCGCCTACCTCCCCCGCCGCTTGCCTCCGCCGCCGCTTGCCTCCGCGCCGCTTGCCTCCGCCGCCGCGTGCCTCCGCCGCCGCTTGCCTCCTCCTCCAAAGCGGCCCCACGCCTGCGCCAGGCCTTCTGCCCATGCGCGTGGGGCCGCTATGGAGGAGGAGGCAAGCGGCGCCGCTGCGACGCGGCGGCGGAGGCAAGCGGCGGCGGAGGCAAGCGGCGGCGGAGGTAGGCGGCGGCGGAGGTAGGCGGCACGAGGCGGAGGGAGGCGGCGGCAGCGGCAAGTGGCGGCGGGGGAGGCGGCGGCGGGGGAGGCGCACCGGAGGCGGAGGGAGGCGGCGGCAGCGGCAAGTGGCGGCAGGGGGGACAAGCGGTGGGCGGAGGAGGCGGAGGAGGAGGCGGCCAAGGGGAAAGGCTTACTTTCGGGGTACGGTAATGTAAGCCGTACCCCGAAAGTAAGCCGTAGGGGGGATTGGGGGGGGTCAAAAGAAAGTAAGACGCTGTCTTACTTTCGAAACACGGGGTAGTTAACCAAGATGCGAAGATTCTATCTGCTATAATAGCCAATAGAATGAACAAATGTATGTATAAATATATTAAAAAAGACCAATGTGAGTTTGTAAAAGGAAGACAAATGTCAAACTTGATAGGGAAAGTACTAAATAAAATTTGTGTGGTTCAAGAGAAGAATTTAAAAGTAGGGATATTATCATTAGATATATTTAAAGCTTTTGATTGTGTGGAATGGCGGGCTTTAAGCGAGATTATGAACAAATTTGGAATGGGAAGTAGAATAAAAGGTTTACTAGAACAATATTATTCAAGAAATTCAGCAGTCGTAAATATAAATGATGGGGTGACAAAAGAAATAAAAGTGACAAGGGGAACAAGACAAGGATGCCCTCTATCACCAATTCTGTTTGCGATGGTGATAGAACTATTTGCAAATGCCATTAGGAATGATAAAAACTTAGAAGGGGTAGGAATAAAGGAAAAGCAGAAGGTGAGCTTATTTGCAGATGATACATTGTTATTTATTGAAAATATAGTAGGTAAAATGGATAAAGTAAAGGAACATCTAGAGAAATTTGGGGAATCAACGGGTCTACAAGTTAATTGGAATAAGTCAGAAATGATGCTATTTAATTATACAAAGAAAGAAGAAAAAGATTTTACAGAACAAAGAAAAATGGAAATTAGATTAAAGAACAAATTAAAATACCTTGGGAGTAATAATAACAAAAGATTTAAAAGAAATGGAAGAGGTAAATGTAGTAGCTTTGAGAAAAGAGGTTCAAAAAAATTAACAGAGTACGACAGTATACATCTATCTTGGTTTGGAAAGATAGCATTAGTAAAAATGAAAATACTCCCAAAGATAAACTTCACATTTAGAATGCTGCCACTTCAAATTACAGAGGAAGAACTAAACAGATGGCAACAAATGATAAATAAATATTGCAATGGTAGTAAAAGAAATAGACTAAACAAACAGTTATGGTATAAATCGCAAAAAGAAGGAGGTTTAGCACTCCCTAACATTAAAAAATATTATGAAGCGAGTAGATTGAGACTGGTTATAGAAGGAATGATTAAAAAGATGGGGTAGAATGGCTAAGAAATTACTCAGGAAAAGTGGAAGAAGAAATATGGAATATATTTTTTAAACAATTCACGAGGAAAGAAATTAGGGAAATTAGAAATCCAATGTTGAGTAATATATTAGAAGTGTGGAATAAATACAGGAGAATGTTAATAAGGGATGGATCAGTAATAACCCCAATTGTAATGGAAAAGAAATTTCCAAAGAATTTAAAACAAATAATGGATAAAAAGTTAAGGGAAATTTTTTAAGATAAAATGGAGAATTGGATAAAAGTAGGAACGAAGAAGGAAATGATTATGGAAGAATTTAGAGAAATAAAATTGACATGGTTCCATTGTATACAACAGGGCTGTCCAACTGGCGGCCCGCGGGACGTATACGGCCCCCAAACCCCTTCCCCACGGCCCCCTACCCTCCTGCAAGATATCTGCTTTTTAAGATTTAAATTTTTTTTAAAAAAATATTTTTTCCGAATATTTTTTTGGAAT